>JAQQZS010000036.1:31062797-31073210 GCA_030068045.1 Platyallabes tihoni
TAATGCATTTTTTGGACGCCTTCAGCATTCCTTTACAATGTAGAAAGAAATAAAAATCAGGAACCATCATCCAAAAAAAAATCCACTGTAATAGTGAATGCTTTATCAGGACATTGTTCTAAACCATTTGCAAGACTGTGTGAGAAATGTAATAAGCTTTAAACTTATTATTTTTATTTTTGGCGTCTTTTATTATGTCATAGGAAGATAAATGACTTGTTAGTACATGAAGAGGGAAGCACCCTTGAGGAAGTTCCTCTGATTCCTCTGATGCAAGACAGTCACCTGACTCTACTTTTAGAAGGTTCGAGAACCGACATATTGACTTGAGACGTTTCCCTCAGTAAGTTTCTCACTGTTTTATTTTAAAACTGACACGAGTCAGCATGAATAAGAAATACAAACCTGATTATAATTTAAGGTTAAATTTGCAGTTTGCATCACATTGCACCTTTTTATAGTGAGCGGCAAAGAGAAACGAGCATGACTCAGCATGTCCTTTTTGTCATTTTATATTTAAATAGCATTAAATAGAGCAGTTACAATACATACTGTAACATTTACAAAAATTCTACAATTTATGATTATAATATACTGTAACATTACAATATCTGTGTTTTTTTGCATATCTATTCTAACAAATCTCTAAGTTTCACTTTCAGTATTTACAGCCGGACTGTGTGTGATCTGTAAAATATCCACCGATCTCATTGTGTCTTAGTTTATCCGTCACTCATTTCAAGAACATGATGTTTTCCGGACTGCTGACAAACGCACTAAAGAGAAATCCAGACATATGTGGAAAAATGCACACGAAAGAGGAGAAAGACAAGAAACCGATGCCCCAGGAAAGAGGGAATAAATCACCACTGGAGGGAGTGAAAGAGGACGAGGACGTGTTTAGGCACAGAATTGAAAGTCTCCCTGGGAACCGTCCTAATAGTAAGTTTCAATTCACCATGCAATTTATTATTTTTTTTTTTTTCATTCTATAGTGTCACATAGTTTCACAACTTCAATCCTTTGTTTTCAGTGAAACAGAAATCAGAGGTTCTGGTGACTTGAAGGATGCAGAGACTTCGACACACCAGGACATTATAGTGGAAACAACAGGGAAAACATTCCATATGGTTTTTACAGAACAAGCTGGTATTGTTCGTTCATTTATCATTTTCTATACCGATTATCCTGTGCAGCATCGCTTGAAGCCTGGAATCTACCCCCAGTCGGCTTCGGCACAAGGTGGGGTACACCCTGGACATGGTGCCGATCCATTGCAGGTCACACCTGCGCACACACTCACATATTCACACACTACCGGGAAAATGAGGAATGCCAGTTAGCCTGATCTGCATTTCTTTGGACTGTGGGAGGAAACCAGAGCACTCAGAGGAAACCCACCAAGCACTCGTGAATCAGACATGAACCAAACCCTTGAACCTGGAGGTGCAAGGCCAAAGTGATCACCATCCTGTCACCTTGGGCTAGTATTGTTTTGCATTAAATAAATATGATAAGTATTATTATAAAGTAAATATGCCCATTACTGTTGTTTTTTAAATGACTGTTCAATAATGCACTACTGTCTTTGCTTACCATTCAAATTGTTTTCCTAAATTTCTAATACTGTAAACTCTAGTTGTATAAGCTGCTACTGGGTGGGTGGTAGGTGAGATTGGGGGGGGGGGGGGGTGTTGTTAGACTTATATTAACATTTCACCTTTTTTTTAATGTTTATTAATAAAATTATTTTATACTAGTTGTCTGTTTACTCATTTTAATAGATTTTGCCTTCTAAATAATGCATACAACCCTGTGGAGGTGCTTTTCTACAGACTTAAACATTGCAGGATATGACTTGTGTAGATGGGTATGACTTTGCAATGGGTATTGTAATGGGTTGCACTTTGGATACTAATTTTATAAAAACATCTCCTTATGTAAGGAAAATCTTTATTATAAGCTATGCTAATATTATGTTATCATTTTATGTAGAAATATAAAAGTTACTGTCAGAGATATTACCACGGAATGCGCGCGTTCATGAAATCATTTATATTACATAAGCATAAGAATAAATCAGACAACTGCTGCAAATGATATATAACCAACAGGGAAATATCAAGGAATTTAGCAAAACTTTAAAATAGATCATTAAAATTAAATGCATATATATTTTTTATTATTTATTTTAGGTAGAAAGAATAAAGGTGGTGTAAATGGGGTTATTTCATACTTTTGTAGGAAGTTAAGTGATTGTGACTCTTTAGGACCTTGCAGAGAAACAACACTGGAGTAACTTCCTTTGATTTCTAAATGAAAGACATGAAAGCCACAAGAAGAGCACACAGCTCTCTCTGACTCCATTATGCACACAAAAAACTGAGCACACACAACCTCCATAATGGCTGAGAAGCTTTCACAGCACTGCAAGGTATTCTTTCTTCATGCATTAGAAATCAGAAAAATATAAAAATACCTCGGAAATCAGCATGCATTAGGAACTTATATTTTGAGGCAGTTTGCAGTATTGCATTGGTTTAGTTTGTGATTTTTCTGAAGTACCGTAAAACTCTCATGAGTCAGCATGACTGCTAACAAGTTACACCCCTGTGTGAAAAACCAGCAAGCGCTTCAGAGTGCTTAAAAACAAGCATATTAAAAAACTTTTACTTTCACTTTAGTAAGCAAACCCCTTTTTATTTTGTAATGGCATTTAAAAAACAGTTTTCTTCTTCTTCCTATTATTATTATTATTAAAATTTCAGCATATGATCAATATCAGCTTTATTGTGTTTCACCCTGAAATTTCTTACAATATTCTTATAGACAAAAAAAAAGAAACCTGGACCCTACCTCCAGAGGTGCATAAATAGCTTAAATTAATTTCTGTACCACTTTTCCTCTAATTACTCTAAAGATGCAAAAATATAAATAAATATTGTTGTCTCAAAAAGACAAAAGAAATAAAAAGTAAGGACACAGAACTGGTTCCACCACATACAGCGTATAAGGATTTCTGACAGACACGGCTATAAAAAAAAAAAGAAATATTTTAGTGTTATTTTCTCATACATGCTCCAGAGCCCTTAACTTCCTTCTGCTTTACTGAGTGAAAATTTCAGTTGCGCCGGGTTTAATGGCTTTAAAAGCATTTGTTGTCCATGATCATGTACTTGTTCAATAATATCCAAAGTCCTCATGGTTTTTTTTATTTATTCTGTCAGTCTCTATTTCTTATTATTTAAGATCATGTCAGTTTCTGGTCTCACTGCAAGCATTCTTAAGCAAAATCCAGCAGAGGATGAAAAAATGCAAGGAGGCCTGCAGGAGCCGGATAAACAAGAGAAAGAAGAGAAAGTTATGTTTAGGCACAGAACTGAAAGTTTTTCTGGAAAACGTCCTAATAGTAAGTTAAATTTTACTGTACAAATGTATTGCATAAGACGTAAATTGTAGATGTGTTAGAGGCAAATATTCAGATTATGCTGGTATGTAGCATGTGGCAGTCTCATATTTGGAAGCTGATGTGTTTCATTTGTCTTCATTTTCCAGTGAAAAAAGAAAATGATTTGGAAGACATGAAGAATGCAAAGACACAAAGACACCAGGATATTTAACTGAATGGGAAAAATTATCTTCATTGGTTTAACAGATAAGTTAAATAAGCCAGAATTTTTCCTAACAGCTTTTGAGTTGGTTTGAGGCCCGGTGTAACTGTAATACAAATTATTTAATCTTTCATATTTTCCATTGCTGCTATTTAATATGCTGCTATCAGAATATGCTGCTATTTCATATGCTGCTATCAGAATATGCTGCTATTTCATATGCTGCTATCAGAGTGTGCTGCTATTGTTTAGCACTATACAGCACTGTACAAAAGTCTTAGGCACCTTTTTTTTGTACAACCTTATTAAACATGTTTATTTTATGACTTCATTATTAGTCCAGGAAAAGAAAGAAAATAACTGATTTCCAAACAGGAACAAAGGCAGCACATTATGTAAAAGACCACTTTTTGGACAAAAAAAAGAATGAAAAAGAAAGCTTCTGGGTTTTGCTGTATGAAAAAAGAAAGTGTGATGAAGTCCTCAGAAGCACTGTGGCTGGTTCTACAGGAGGTTCAGTAAGACTAATCAGCTAATTTCCTTATAAAACTGCACTAATTGTACCTGAGGCTATATTTTAAGCAAAATGTCTTCACTTCAATTATTGACTTTGTTTCATTAATTACTGTTTAATGCTTTTTATAGTTTTGTTATAGTATTAAAATGTAGAAACATTTTTAAAGACGTCCATGCTCTACAGCAGGTATTTGCATGTGCCTAAGACTTTTACACAGTACTGTTTATACCTTAAAAGGTTCATAAGTTTTGTTTATAACAAACTCTTTCATTCTGATCTGCCGTTACTATTCTTCCTGTTGATCTGTTTTTCGATTTTTGTCCATGTCAGATTATCTGTTCCCTCTGTGAAACAAATGGGGCAATATTTTTAATATAGAAATTAGTATTAATAGTTAATATCCTTAATATTTTTTCATATGGTGCATACAGTAGTATAACTAATGTGCTAGAACTATGTAAGGAATGATAAAGTGCATTTTTTGTTCTTTGGACCAGAGTGTGATGTTTTAGCCTCTGATTTCCTACATTTCACTTAAACACATAAAAAGTTAATAGTTACTGTATGTAAATGTAAAAATGTTTACTTAAGTCACTGTGCATCTAAACTGGGCATCAGTGTTTATCCTGTACTGTAACTTCTCTTGGGCTGCTAAGGGTTTTAATAACCACTATTACCATTTGTTCTGCTTTAATAAATAAAATGATTTGATTTAATTTGCTTGTTTAATCATTTTAATACAGTTTCCCTTCCCATAGTATTAGCAGAATTTGTCATATAAATGGTAAACAAAAGCTGACAACAAGATATTATAATTTAATTTGCCTATTTAATTCCAGATTCCTCCCACGTCACAACATTAAACAAAAAGAAACAAAGCGTCCTTAAATGTAAAATAAAAATCACAGAAATTTCAGATTCATTTCATTGTCATCATATGACCATGACAGACACATATACTTGCTTAGTTGCACTATTTTTTATCTTCTTGTGTATGGAGAATAGAAATGGAGCAAAGAGGGAATAAATAAAGATATACACTAGGTGGCAGAAGAACAGTGAGCTGTGTGTGAAACCTCCACATCTACAGTATATAAATAAAAGAGAGGTTTTGTCTGTACATTGGTCAGAACTTTTCTTTAAATAATATCTTTATGTTTCATACACTGGAGGACCCGAAACCAGTCTCAGCATCACGCAAAACTGGCTGGATAGAAATTGATGAAACTTTGCCAGTCCTTCTGTATTTGCCTGAAGTTAAACCTGCACCATAAATTGAATCGAGATGGTAAGTAGAAGTACTGCGCATGAATCGGACTGCGAAGATCTGTGCATCGACCGCTGGACAGATTTTAAGTAAACAGTTGGATATCTGCCTGAAGTTTAACCTGCACCATAAGTGAAATCAAAATGTTGAATAAAAGCAATGTTATGAACAATTAGGTGCCGAATTTAATAATCTACTAGTAATCAATTTAAACAAACGCCTACACTAATAGATATTAATTAGAAAAACTAAACTTAATAATTTTACTGGCATAAGTTAATATTTTCACATCTGACGTAACAATGCTTAAGTGGTATAAGTGAATGTTGGAGTCATTTTTAGACAAAAATTATGTTTATCCCATCTACTTTTTCATCTGTGATTCACTCTCTGTTTACCGAACAGGGAGTGTATTTAACTGACAATGAAAGAAGTACAACTTAGTGTAAACAAGGCATAAGATACTCAACAAATTTTTATTTGCATTATAAGATATATTATTATGTTTTTTTTCATTATTGTGTGACCCAAGATACTTTACACTACAGTAACATCGTATGATAAAACTTCATTATTTCATGCAATGAAATCTCTCTAGGACCCAGAGGAGTTATAAGTGTTCTTCCTGATATCTTAGTAAAATGTACACGCCCTAAATGGCCTAGGTAATGAGATTTACCTGTAACGCAGGAAGTCAAATCCAACCAGGAAGCAACCTACTTGACAACAGTTAATAAAAATAATGTAAGTAATCCCTTCTCTTTTAATTATCTGACAAATAGTTGTTTCTTGTTTTTAAAAAAGGAATACAATTGTTGCAGTTTCTTAAATCAAGTTTTTAGTTTCAGTTTACCTGTATGATGCAATCGCACTGCGTTGTTCAGTTCTGTTAAAAAACAAAAGTGTATTTAAAATGAAGACATCAAAGCTTGAACAAGTTTTTATTTAAAACGAAATAAACAGCTGGAAAATCAGCCTGAATTGTTCAGACATTCTCACATGTTTATAGTTTTGTGTTTACTATTAATCTATTAATTTCTTAAAATATTCAAGCAAGAATGCATGCTGTTACAGGGAAGTTTTTTATGTTTTCTGTAGGCACAAATAACAAACTCAATAATATTTCATTGTGATGTTTCTTGATGTTTCTTTAAGTGTTCTTCCTAAAAAATCTGGTGCCTTTCCAGTACAGGTGTTTTTGAGATTATGTGATACCTTAAGTACACACGGGTCATCTTCATTCATCTAATTATGTGCTCCCCAAATGAGTTTCCTTTCCCCCGTCCCCCCACACTCACACTCATAATTTGAATATTATAAGTTATTGTGTGTATTAAGTCCCAGTTAAGTCTATTTTAGCTCCAGGTTTTTACACTACAATACAGTACTGTATGTGTAAAATACCATCAGGGTGAATGTCAACTAATTTGTTCAGTTGATTTGCTAAGATTTGAGATTATGAACAGAACTTGATCTTGCACAATTCTCAAATAATCTCATTTTTTACAGAAAAAAAAACACAAATGGCAGCTCTATAAACTTCAACAGCTTTAACACAGTCATGGCAGGTGAAGTCTTACCAATGGCTCCAGGTTAGATATATTTTAAATTACTGTGTATAATAATATTTGCACATAAAGAACAGGAGTATAATTCAAAATCTCTGTTGTTTTTTTGTCTTAATGAAGGAGACCCATCTCCTCTTTCAGAACGAAGGATTGTACTGCTGGGAAAAGCTGAAGCAAAAAAGCACAGAGTGGTCAGAGTCATCCTGGGAGACACAAAGCTCAATGAGGAGTGTGAAGAGTGCTTTATATATGAAGGTGAACAGACAGGAAGGAGGATCTGCATAGTGGACACACCAGGATGGGACAGAATTTCTATAGAGTGCACTTCACCGAAAATTAAGAATGAAATCACCCGAAGCGTGACACTTTGTGCTCCAGGCCCCCATGCTCTAATTCTGGTGTTACACATAAACACTGTTGATGCACCTTCTGTAAATGAGCTTAAATCAGCAAGCCGGCATATGGAGCTGCTCTCTGAGAGAGTCTGGAATTACACTATGGTGCTTTTCTTATGTGATGGAGATGTGGAGGAATCCAGAGTCAAAGATCACATTCAGAATGCAGAAAAACTCCTGGAAAAGTGCA
Organism: Platyallabes tihoni; assembly: GCA_030068045.1. Taxonomy (NCBI): domain Eukaryota; kingdom Metazoa; phylum Chordata; class Actinopteri; order Siluriformes; family Clariidae; genus Platyallabes; species Platyallabes tihoni. The sequence continues at coordinate 31,070,346 of JAQQZS010000036.1, forward strand.
GAGGCAGACACTATGTAGTGCGACAGAGGTCTTTAGAAACAGAACTTCATGAATTCCTTAAAGAGATAGACAGCATGGTGGACGAAAACATAAGAGACAGCAAGGTGAAAGAATCAGGTGGTTTCTTCCTTCCACGAGTTCACTATGACACGATGCCACACAAGGAAGATCCACAGAAAAACACAGATAAAAGTCAGGGTGAGGACAAGTCAGAGGGGAAAGACATGCTTAGGCAGAGACGTGGAAGCTTCCAAGGGACACATCCTAATAGTAAGTATAACTTACTCAAAATGTATAACTCAAACATCAGTTAAAAAAGAAAGTTGATGTCAATATATACAAATAATTAAGTGCCATGGTTTCTTTACTAATTTCTTTCAGTGACCAAACAAACAGAGGATTCAGAGAGTAACAAAGATGGAACTGAGGCCCCAAAGAGCAAGAATCCGGACCAGCTGCATTACATAAAACCAGCAGTAGTGATTGTTATGGCCGTCATGGGTACTCTTATAGGCTCAGTAGCCGGAGCCTCATATGGAACAGTCGGGGCAGCTGTGGGGATTGTCCTTGGATTTGTTATATCAATGCTCCTCAGTTTGTGGCTTCTCAAATTAATAACATAACCACAACATCAAAACCAATGGCATTTTAGCTAGAAAAGATCAGGGGCTAAGTCAAATTTGTCAAAAGTTTCTTGGGGCTTGTCGTTTTATTTTTTCTTTTTTGTAAGACATTCAGCATCAGGGTAATGGGGAGGTTAAAGCTACTTTTATAATAAATAAATAAATTAATAAATTAATAAAGAGGTGGCCAAATGTATTGAAACAAAAATTTAATTCAATGTTTTAAAAAAAATCGGGGTTGGGAAACACTGCTGTATATCATCACTCATGGAATGTATTGCCTCCTGTTAGATTACTGAACTTTAATAGTTTTTATAACAGGAGTTTTCTTGACGTTTTCCAGCCTTGTGTGCAGCGATTAATTACTCCACTCTCACCTTCCTTGGACACTGAGTTTCTGTACTGAGCTTAAAATATTCCGATCACAGCTAATGAGGCCACTGATCAAAACTAGAAGCAAAACCTAAGCAGCTGAATACTGGAGAATATCACCAATTTCTCCACATTCTGATGTTTGATGTGAACAGTAACTGAAGCTCTTGATCTGTATCTGCATGATTCAATCCATTCAATGCCATTGTGTTTAGCCACTGAATAATTACAGGAATGAGCAGGTACAGTATACAGGTGTTCTTCACCTGGATGGGAAAGGAGGCAAAAATGAACCACAGTTTAATTTATTTTTGGGGTTATTCCAAATAAAAAGAAAATTAAAATAATAAATTCAGATACTGCCCCTACAACCATGTTTTCCATGTATGATAACACACTGTATGATGAGAGGGCAATGATGACTGAGAGCTATTTGGACCTGGTGGTAAAGATGCTCTTATGAAGATTGATTGCATTGTAAATTGTAATTTTGTATAGACTCATTGTTAAAATATATTTTTTTCTAGAACTAATTTTGGTTTAAAACTATTTAAAGCTTTATTTCTCACCCAATATGTTTCTCATAAATATTTTGTACATATTTGTGTAAGGGATCGCCACTAGAGGGTATTGGTTTGTTTGTTGTAGTTTTCGTTGGCAGAAACAGTTTCGCAGAAGGCACCAAGGTCAGGTGATTCGGGAGCTCACCTGAACCGAGGTAGCTCGTTAAAGTTGTTATAAAAAGCTTTTACTTCTGGGAAACTGGGTCGAGCATTGTATGTATGTACTGTCATTTATGTGGGCATTTTGTTTTGCATTTTGGTTTGTTTTATATTGTATTTTGGTTTGCTCTGTATTGTATTTTAGTTGGTTGTGCAACATAACTAACGAACATGTCCAAAGGCTCAAGGTTGTGGTCATATGTAGGTCCTTTTTGTTTCAGTGTGTGTGGAGCTGATTCGGTTTTGTGAAGTCTTGTTTGTCTCAAAGTTTTGTGAAGTCTTGTTTGTCTCAAAGTTTTGTGAAGTCTTGTTTGTCTCAAAGTTTTGTAAGTACTGTTTGCGTCTCTAGTGTTGCTGTAGTCCCTTGTATGGTTAGCTTCCTCTATGTTTAGGCCACTGTATGTTTAGCTATCTGGTAGGTGTAGCTATGTGTATGTTGGGCTAAAGATATGTTTAGCTAATTGCCATGTCTTTAGTCCTGTCTCTAGTCCCGCCTCTCGTCCCCCTGTGTCTTTAGCCCTAGTCCTGTCTCGTGTCTCTCCGTGTCTCTAGTCTTGTCCCCGTTTCAGCTCCATGCGTAGTTTGTGCACTCTAAGCCTCTGGTCTCGCTCTGAGCCTTTGGTCTAAAGCTATAGAGCCTGTGTTTCTCCATAGAGCTTACGTTATCTGGGTTTCGCCATAGGGCCTGGGTTTCGCCCAATGCTGTTTATTATAGTGAGTTTGTTTGTTTCTTTTAGTGTTTCTTTATTCATGTTTTATCATTAAAAGACTCTTTTGTGTAAAACACCCCTGTGCCTGCCCTAGGTGCCCACGGCAATAACATCAGCCATAACACCCAGTTCATGACAATTTGCATATACTGCTTATTGTTTGTCATGTTCTGGGTTAAATCAAAGGACGCAAAATGCAGGTTTCTTGGTGCAGATAACTTTTCAATGTTTATTTCTTATTTCTTAATTAAAATGTTTAACTTAAACCCAACAGAAATTAGAAACAACAAACTTCAACACAAATAACCAAAACGAAACTCGCTCCTAGGGAGCCTCCCCAGGCTGGGTCTGCAGGCGGGCACGTGTATTCACAAGCATGGCAGATTATCTTCTCAACAAAACAGAACAGCAGTCACACTATTCAATGGCGAACGTGCC
>JAQQZS010000036.1:31120892-31137921 GCA_030068045.1 Platyallabes tihoni
TTAGTGTTGATTGGTGTTGTTTTCAAATTAAAGAAATCTGTTAATATACAATTTGTAGTTGTGGTGCTCATTAATTTCTGGTGGGTGCTCCTAAATTTTTGAAGTTGGGAGCACCAGTGCTACCAAATAAAAAAGTTAATTTCGAGCCCTGGTATATGATAATTGTTAAATATAAATGATTAAAAAAAAACAACAACAAATCACCATGGTCTGCAACGAGTGTGCTGCGCCTCACTGAATGAGCAATTACATGTTCACTGTATGTTTAGTCACGTTGGAGATGATCATGGTCCCCTCCTGGGGCTATCCAGCACAGTGCGGCATTAAAGAGGCTTTAAAATTAAGGACTATTGTATTTCCTGATTTCCAGATGAATTCTTTCTAGAGATCCTACTTTCTGGTGGAAAGTACAAGCAGTTGCCGCTACCTTCAGGCATCGTGATGGGAAGTTTGAATCATTTTAGTGACTCGGATCTTTGAATCTCGTTCATTCGTTTGATGAACTAATCTTTTTTGGAGTCATTTAGTTCATTTCGTTCTTTTGATCAGAAATAAAATAAAATGTTGCATTTTCAATAAAAACACCCCCAATACGTCTACATACACAAATTTTGGCTATAGTTCCAATAATAAAAATATTATAATGCAGCTAAGGACAGATACAAGAATAGGACATGAATAACAACAGAACAGCTACGAGATCGCAATAGCTATGAGAGAAGGACACCTACAAGAATAGAACAACTTGTACTTATCGTAGGGCACGATAAGTACAAGTACACAATAGTTACAAGAATATGACAACTATGAGAATACAAACAGCTATGAATACAGCTTATAATATATTATAATAAACAGAATGAGTAGCTCACCTCTCATATCTTCTAGTCTGAGTCGTTCGTTGTTTTGAATCTATTGCACTGCATAGCGTCTATGGGAGTCACGTGACAAAAGAACGAATGACTCGGAACTTGAAGAGTCGTTGACAACCATTCAATTCTGTTTCCTGTGTACTGCAGTTGCATAGCGTCTATGGAAATCACATGACAAAAGAACAAATGACTTGGAGTAAAAGAGTCGCTCAATTCTGAGAAAGAATCGCTCAATTCTGTTTCCTGTACATAACCTACGGAGGTTTCGCGATGGTTTGCGCATGCGCGCCCAGTAGCAAATGAACAAATCACTCTCCGATACTACTCGTTCATCTGAGTCACGTTAAAGAGTCGTTCAAAAAGAACAAATCGTTCATGAACGACCCATCACTAGCATCCATATAGTGTATGCAACCTTGAGTGTATGCATATCCTTACACGATAATTAAATAAAAAAATGTAATCGATAATAATCTTTACGAATTTGTTAATAATCATCTTCCTTGTACCTTTTTCAGGTCCTCCAAAAGTGAAAAAGCCAACTCCAGAACCTCCACCAAACAAACCATCCATTACCAAGAGCAGCGTAGCCGTCATAAAGGACTGCTGTGGAGCTACGCAGTGTGCCGTCATGTAAAACCTCTCCACCCTACACTTAATACGTTTCAGGAAGACATGATCTTATTGGGGCTAATCAGGTCGCTATAGATTTTTTTATGTTTAAATTCACGCAGCAGATGTGGTGCCATCATTCATTTTAGACTCGTCTGATAAATTACTTCCTTTTTTTAATGCTGCACATAAACCTGATGATGTATCCTGGCTTTAATTTTGAAAACCTGTCTTGGATGAAACGTTACGAAATGTCTCAGTCACACAAGGTCTAGACGGTCTATGTGTGGAGAGTCTGGATTCTAGAATCCAAGGTGTTCTTTAACTCGTTTGAGAATCTAACGGCATGTTCAAACAGCAGTTCTGAGAACAGCTCGAAAATTGCAGAAAGCAGATCAATAGAATAGGTTCCGGTTCTAGAACTACATTCAGAACAGTTTCCATTCGCACATCTATAAATTGCAGTTCTAGAATTCCTCCAGTTGAATGATAACGCAAGATAACGCAAAAAATTCTTTTCTGAAGCCCTGCTGAGATCTTGAGTTTTTTTTTTTTGTTTTTTTTTTTATAGAATTAAAAACAAATCTTAGAATCAGTATAGATCTGAAGCTTTGATGTGTTCTGGAATGCCCTTTTAGAGAATTCTAGAATCCACTTCTGTATCAATATGTCGCGTTCATTAGTGTGTGTGCGTCACAGACGCAGACCTGGACACCGCCCTTTTATATCACAAAGTTATCTGCTCTATTTCATCTCTAAAGAGCTGGTGAACTGCAACGGAGTTACACTATCTTCAGCATCAGAGCTCTTCATTGCTATGGCAACAAGTTATATGCAGGGTCATCACAAGAGAACAGATCTGAGCTTTAGGATTGCTGTTGGAAAAAACAACCACCATGAATCAATGATCAGTGGAGGTAAAGTGTTTTTTTTTGGCAGTTACATGAGCTGATCAGAATTAAGCTAAAAAAGTCGGGAGCACATACCGTAGCTATTATCTCGCAATAATTTTAAAATCACAAAACCTTTGTGCTGCGTTCTAGATTAATGTTGGATTCGACCATATAAAATTCTAATATATATATATATATATACATACACACACATATATATATATATATATATACATACATACATACACACACACGTTGTAGAACAGGAGACATCCACATGTGATTCGATAACCGCTTGACTCTGAAACCAGTGGAAACCTTGATTCTTGTGCAGGGTGAAGAGTTTGTACAGTTTGTGAAGGCTGGATAAGGCCATCTCTTTATGCAAGTATCTAAAATTAGATTTGTTTTTTAAAATCATTTCACAAAATCTCACTCCATTATTTACAGTAAAAGATATACACATGTACATGAAATACTGTGTGTTTTGGAAATAAAACGTATAGCTCAGATACCAACAGCAATCTGGATGCAATTCATGATGATGATGAAAAGGAGAGAGAGAGAATGTTCAATAGGGAATCATTAATGATGCTGTAATTTAGTCCAACACTTTATCAGCTGCCCCAGTTCAAAGATTTGTGCTAATGTGAATGTTTGCCTAGAAGAGCACTACAGGCACTATACTGGTTCTGAGACAGGAAGTTACTCATGTTTAATGTTAATTAAATCACCACATATGCATTTCCACTCCAAGATCTAGATTACTTCGCATTCCTCCTTCGCAGTTCAGCTTTCGAAACTCTCAGTTCAGATCATATTATGGTTTTTGAGCCGCGGTCCGAATTATTTTCCTTAATTCTTCTCATATTACTAGAACTACCACTAAGGGTACTTTATCATCATCATCTTTGGCTGAAGAACATGTTGCAAGGTTATAAATATGGGGAAAAATATATAATTAACCTGCCCTGTATAGGGATACATCATCATCATCTGGCAATCTAAGCACGATTCGGTCCTTTCTGACAATGAAGCGATAAAGAGGGTCTGAGCGTCTTAAATACCAAATATCTTGCTAAAATAAATGAAACCACTGTTCACATGCGGGGAGAGATCTGTACTGGTCACAGATCAGCTACAGTGCTATTAGCAAGGTTTTAAAACACTTCAGGAAAATTATGAAACAGAAGGCCGTACAATCGTTTACAGAAGGTATTGTTGAGAGGAAAAACGATAAGGGTTGGGTCTCCCCAAGTCTGTGGCAAATCTTTCGCTTCTCTCATGCAATCTTTGCTTTGATCCTTTACAAATCACAAGCAACAAACAGATCAGGTTTCATCTTAGTCTCTTTGCCAGAGAACAGAAAAACTGTATTTTCTTGCATGCATGTTCTTTATGTTGTTGCTGTACAAATCTTACACCAGTGCGAGTGTTTGTGAGCTTTTCCCATCACAAAAATATCAGCCTGTGAATTTCTGGAGTAACATGACGGGAGGGGGTGGCGGGGGTACTGAGATCCACAGTGGTTTGTTACGAAAGTCTTTATGTAAAGCGTCAATAAATATAAACACTTCAACGTTATTTGTAAATACATGTTCCAATAAAAGCATCTTTCAGCATATTGTTTCGAGAGTCTTTTTACATTTGGATTCGATAGAACTGGAGCCTGCTACTAGAATAAATGTCTAAAATATTTTCATTTTGTGCATTTACTCCCATTAAAACATGCTATGATTGTTGGATATGACGTGACTGAACGTAACGTAAACACTGTATAATCAGATCACAAACCAAAGAGCTGTTCAGAGAAACTGTTCATATTTTTGGCTTTTTGCTGTTTTGAAACAATTCGTGCTTTGGTAGAACAGAAATACATTTCAGGACAAAAAAAAAAAGGTTGGGAATTTTCCATACCTTCAAGTAAAAAGGAGTAAAAACGGCAAGAGTCGAAACTGATGCTTGTGAAATTTATTAAACAGAAATATGTCGGGAACTTCACAAAGAAGTGAAATGCGATAATGACATGGTGGTGATGATGATGATGATTGGGGGGGGTGACAGTGAGCAGAGGAAGAAAGCACAATATTAAAGAAAAAACATGCAACTCAAGTGCAATCAGCAATAAACAAAATGGGGCACAGAATTTCAGGTGAACAGGACGACATTGTGCCTCTGGTGAAGAGAAGTACTGTACAGTCGTTTTGAGCCTGTGTATCATTTTATACCCAAGAGTGTCTCTCAGATTAGTAATTACTTGTTGTCTTTCTAACAAGATCATTCACAATACTGGTTAGATACATTAGGATGGAATCAGGATCAGTCCAGCATGAACCTTTGTTCTAACTGCACTTGCTCAAGGTCATTTTGGAAACACACAAGTGACCCCTAAGCACAAACCAAAAAAACACACATTTCATGCTGGAAAAGAGACGTTGCTCAACTAAATGGTTGTAACTGCCATGAACATTTGAACGTTATTAACATCACACCCCGGGTAGAATGCTATTTAATAAATCAAAACTATGCAAAAGTGCATAGGCAAACAAGTTTGGCTTGTCATTGTGGCGCAACAAATAAGATGTTTAAAGATTTGCCCTCCAAGTTAGCTGTAACCAAACAATTCTCCAACAAAACAGCAAACTAAAAGCGTACTCGTTACGACAGGTGTGACTCAGCTCTAAGGAACTCTACATGAAACAAATATCAGGCCTTTGATAATCTTTATTTAAAAAAAAAAAAAAAAAACAGCTTTTAATCTGGAATGAAAATGAATCATTCGAGACATAATGCAGCCACTCCGTGGTGGCGAGTCACGAAATTAGGAACATGAGCTTTACACTTGAATAAGACTGGAATAGACTGCATTAAAACTCACAGCAAGACCTTGTTAAATGAAATGAGCAGCCATTTTCATGACCATCAGGTTCAAGGCCAGAGCCCAAGAAATTGGTCAACGAATCACATACATTCACAATTAAAACAGAAAGCTATTTTAGAGGGAGATGCTGCCAAAACGTGATTCTTGCTGCACAAAAACAGATCCGAAAAGCAGCTTATCAGATGTTTGGGCTGGGTTTTGTTTTTGGTCGGATAACCCAGAGAGCACAAACAGGTGCAGGATAAGTCTTCAGTCCCAAGAAATCCACTAAACACGACAAAAAAAAAAAAAAAAAAAAAACAGGCGCACACACACACTGAATGAGTGTAGGAGGGAACGCCCTACCAGCTTTCTCGCTCTTTATCTCTGATGGTGCCAAGGCTGATACAAGCCATTGTAAAAAGCCCCGGCTTCGTCCACAGAAAAAAAATAATAAATCAGAGGGCCTGTGTTTGTCCCCCTGATACCACAGTGTTTTTCAATCTGAGCGCGTCCCATCCTCGACTCCGGTGCATTTAAAACACATCTTTAAATGTCACATGCTAAAGTCTTGCACTAAGAATAAGTGCAGACTGTCAACAGATCCAAAGAAACTGATCAAGGTTAAAGAAAACAACCTTGGCTCTTGCCATCATGAACCTCTTTGAAAAGCAGGAAGCAAACAGATTAAAACTTTACAGCTTCTAGATCGCCACATCGAACAGGAAATTATCTATGCACCATGTGCATATAAAATTCCACACAAAACAACTGAAACAAAACAGAGCGTGAGCTGCGTACACCGCTAAAACTGAAATAGAGCTCCTGCTTGAACTCTGCCGGTAGAACCGCGGAGTTTTGCGCGCACCAACTAATCTTTCGTTGTCGACATCAGCTGCCGAATTGCGCGTTTCAAGTTAGCAAAGAGCTCTGACACGACCTCGACTTGATCCTGCATGCGTTTCCTGTACCTAGCTCAAACATCCAAAGTGACACCTGCTCATCTCCTAATCTCTATCGAAGAGAACTGCACTCTTAATATCTTGAACAGAATGACAATACTTCAACTTCAACATGTGCACTAAATCATGGACCAGAAATCTACTCTAAACTATATCTGGGGGAAAGAAAGAAAAAGAAAACCTTTAGACATTAATCTCTAAAGATTTCTGAAGCACACAGTTGCAGAAATCTTACAAATACATAAGGACTTTACATCATTTTAAAGATTCTTACAATTTATATGTTTAACTCCCTCGTTCAATAACTTAATATTATTTAAAAACCATCCTGTGCATAAATAGATGACGTCTCCTATTTATGTGTTACCATATCGTGTGCAGGAAGAGCAGGGTCAATCAGAGGACTTCAAACTTGATCAGGAAATCAATTCGGTGAAAACCATGATGCCCAAAAACAGCACAGGGTTGCCTTGGTTACAGCTAACTTGAAGGCATGTTTTTGTTTCATATAAACTCATGTTTCGTTAAACGTATCCTAGAAGACGTGATTTTTCAGCAGAACGTAAAACTCAGAATATTGAAATACTCAGGATTTACACCAACCAACTAAAAAACTGTAAAAACTAAATGATGAGCAAGTGCGTTGAACATTTTGAGAGACAGAAGCAGAAAAAGAAGAATCAGAAGCACAGGGAAGGGTGTCGGGTTACTTTTAGTCAGATCAAATCCCACACAGCCGCAGCTCTGTATGTAGAGTTGCGTGGATTTATTTCGCTTAAGCCTCTCTCAATTTATTTATTTTTACCAGAGCGGTCAAAAAAAAAAAAAAAAAACTAATAAAACAAAACACTATGGCATTTGGAAGCTTGATCTGATTAACAAGTAACTTTAGACTGAGGGTGCTGAAGAGAAGGAAAAATTAGCTGCAAGTTTTATTTTATTCCGGAAGGCTCTTTTGCTGGGACTTTCTGTGGCCAAGGGTTTGAGATTGGGAGGTTGTGAGGGCTTGGCAACCACCAAGCCAGGTGTATTATTAGATCTAGCATTTCCACTCGGACATTCCGCGTCCTTTTCGACATCGTCGATGGCATCTTCACCCGCGCTGCACACTGATGACGTTTTCTTCATTTCATTCTCTTCATTTGAAGCTGAGCAGCACTCAGTTGGCATCAGAGCGGCATGAGGCTGACGGTCGTGTACGGCCTGATCGTCTCCGGTGCCGCCCGTGGCCTGGCTGTGAGCGTGCTCCTCGAACCGGATGAGGTCTCTGTGCTGGAGCAAAACCGGGTCAGGATGTAGTTGAGGCGAAGGCAGGCAGGAGGGAACCGGACCGCACAGCAGGTCCACGGGAGAACCGGAGCTTAGACGTAGCAGCTCGGCTTCACCAGTACTGCCACCTGAGGACAAAAGACGCTTTGAAATGTCCTTTCCAACCACTTTCTTATCTTAGCTATTAAATCTTGCACTGTTGGGATTAGTCAACAAGCAAAATAAATAAAAAAAATCTTCAAAGCCTTGACTGCCAAACTCCCACATGCCACTATAAGAACTGAGAATGGTAGGTGATGTACTATTATCAATGTATTGTGTGAGTCTTTCGGAAAAAAATTATTTTATGGTGAATACAGGAACCTGCCACGAATTGGATATGGAGATTTATTTATTTTCAATCCAACTGTATCTGATTTATAAATCACTTAATAATGTGCATCATTTGCATGATCCTGAACAAGATGCTGCGCACACGTACAATTCACTAATATGAACACGTGTGTGTGTGTTTACCCGGGCTGTTTGTGCCGGCAGGGATCTGGCTCTCTCGGGCCTCCTCAGGTTGAGGGCTCTCCGTGTTGGCGGGGCTGCCGCGAGCTGATGACACATACACATTAATCAAAAGCAGAAATAGCACCAACACGCTCGATACTTAAGTTCAGGTAAACAAACACGACTCCAGCGGAAGAACAACAGAACCGGTGTGGAAGTAAACTGATACTGCAATTGATAAAGCAGGTGTGAATTTACTAGTGTTACTAATAATGTTACTATTTTAGAATATAGAAATTAATATTAATTGTGTACAAATATGTGGCTTAGACTCTTTTTCATACATCCTTCTTGATGCTTTGCTGGTTGGATATTTATACAGTCAGGGAACCGTCAGTAATCAATACATCAATTACTGCCTGGGTAAAGCTTAACAAAATCTCAACCCCTGTTACAAACAGGTTAGTAAGACCTTTATACTAATGTTCCCTCACCTTTCATATCATTCCTCAGGACTATTATCTTCTTGTGCCCGTGGCCTTTGATCCAGACAACCTGTAGAAAAAGGATTTGAATGATAAATAGAAATAATTAGGGTAAAATCTAAACGATTAAGACCAACCCAGAGATCAGTGGAAGACATTGGTGTTTTTTTCAGATCCAAGCACCGGTGATTTAACTGATCAAATTAACAGCCTTTTCTGAATTAAAGTGTGTGTGACAGAGCAGGAAAAACACCAAAAACTGCTACACCGTTTTCAACCAAGTACAATGGGTGGCTTCATATACCACCCACAATTTAAAAAAATTAATAAATTAATAAATAAAAAAAAGGGAATGGGGGTGGAAAAGATTTCCTCATCAATCAATGCTGCTTCCATCCTTTTAGTAGACGGCTGCATAGCCATTAGGTTGAACAGAGAGCACTTTTTAAATAGGAAACGGTGCTACATAGTCATGATATATGGGGAACAGCACTAAGCAATCATAACCTTCCATCGAATCATCTTTGTACACAAACGTACTAGCTACCAGGCTGCCAGTTAGAATTACAAGATGTAATGCAGCTGCCCTCTCAAAAAAAAAAAAAAATGAATGAATAGAAATAAAGAAAGAAATGTAAGTGAATAGAAAAAAATAAACAGGAAACACCAATTTCCTTCCTTTTCTACTGTTGCACCTAGAGTGTGTTATGTCTTATGTCTGCGATAATATATATTAGTGAATCAGCATGTCTGTGATTTGCCGGGGTCGTCTATCTTTTTTTTTTTTCCTCCCCCCAAGGTTTTTGTTTCCTGCGCGCCTTTATAATCAATCTTCCGCAACCTTCCCGTTGCTGGGTCATATCACTACACACCATACAACAATATAATGTGCAGAAAGAGAAAAAGGCCTTTATTTGTAAGAAATGTAATATAACAAATGTAATATTTATTTGTATGAAAAACATCATATCCGGGAGACAAGTCCGTAAATTCGAGTAAAATCGCAGGCTTCGCTTTTCCCCATAAGGCTTTGCGCCACACAAAACTTAGATGTGGAATCACACGAGGTCCCCAGATATTAATGCCGTGCGAATAGTACTTTAAAACGCACTCAGATTTTTCGTTTAAACCAGAAAGAAACATTTAAAAACCGACCTGCGGTACGGCAGTCAGGAGTTCATCCAGAGTGTTGTATCCGTAGTCACGAGGCTGGAATTCTCGGCCTGTGTACTTGCTAAAGGCACCCCAAAACTCAGTCAGGAAGATCTGGTTATAGTGGTAGGTGTGCAGGAGGGCTCGGACTTTCCGAGCAAACTGGTACAGCCGAGTTAACCGTACTTGCTCTTTGGTTGTATCACCCTCCTCCTCCTCCCCCTCGAACAACTATACAGAGAACAGAGATTTAATGAAAGAATAATCATTTTTGTTACTCAAGAATCATTGCTGCAAGCACACAGAGCACTGCGAAATGGTTTTAACAGCTTGCTTAAACTAGATTAAGATGTTAAGATGATAGCAGGTTCTCTCTCGCACACCTCCACCAGGTAGGGAAGGCTCTTAAGCAGCTCAGTGAGTGAGACGAAGCCGTATTCGCAGGGGTTGAGCTGCTGATCATACACGGACTCGTACTGTTTCTGCAGTGCCTCCACTCCCAGCCAGTTGTGCTCATCGGGAAGTGACATCATTATAGACAGCAACTGTGACGTAAGAGTACGTAGTGATTTTCTGTTAATAAGCTGGACTTCTTTTTCTTCAGCTCCATCCACTACCTTCATTTGGAAATAAAAATAAAATATACATGTTTAAATATTAGGAAATATAAATTTTCTTGAAAATATAGTACCCGTTCGTGAGCAACTTTTAATATTTTTGGAAGCTCAAGGTCTCCGTTAGTCTAGAAATTAATACACGACCCCTCCCTCTATTGTTCCTACAGTCTTCTTAATATCAACAGCTGGATAGTTGCTCACCTTGACCACATGACAGAGTTTGGTGAGAAGGGCAGGCAGCGTACTAGCATCGTAATCCTGCAGACGAAGTCCGTAACCGAATGTCTTGCTGTACTCAGCCAGCAGCTGGGTAATAGGTAGGGTGGAGTCTTTCTGAGCACGCAAGAGCTTCACCAGCTGAGCTGCGAGAGCCTTTACACGCTCCACCTCAGTGAGAGCCAGTACCTTCTCCTCGCCACATTCTAGCACCTGCAGAGATTAGAAGCTGAAGAGATGTAACCACCAGGTATGCAGGTTTAAAACACGTTATACTTCTTTTTTTTTTCACCCATCAGTAATTCACATTTATTTTGTATTGCTAAAAAATATATAGTTTGTGAAATTATTATTATTTTTTAGGGCTTCAGCATTTCCTAATTTTTTCTTCGCTTTGATCTGTGAAATGATTTATGATGTATAACCAACATGGTCAATTTCCTTTTAAAACCGCATTGACAATGTTGTATATTTAAATGTAAATTAAGCCAAGCAAAAATAATTTATCTAATAAAGAACAAAGTCGGAGCATCATTGTGAGCAAGCAGTACAACATGACTTGTGGATGTAGAACCGAGATGTCAAATGGAGATGGCAGGTTGATCAGCGCTCACCTGAAGGACATCAGGAATGCCTTCGAACAGCTCCACGAGCTTGGAGAACCCATAGTAGGTGAGCTTACACTGGCGCCCGAAGTGGTGGTGATAAGTGGGGATGAACTTGCTGAAGGGCATGCGGAAGTGCGGTTGGTGTCGCAGCAGATCTACCACCTCCTTCCCGAACTGCCTGGTGCGCTCGATCTCGTCTGCAGTCCGCTCTGAGAAACGAAACATGGAAACACAGTTAGGATTTAGCTTAAAATGCAATTATTACTTGTTTTCTTCTTCTTTTTTTTTTTTATTTTTTTTTTAAAACGTTGCTTGTATAGTTAAGCCTTGGATTGCGAGCATAATTCATTCGGGAATGATGCTTGTAATCCAAAGCACTTGTATATCAAAGCAAAATTCCCATATAAAAAAATAATAGAAACTCATGATTCATTCCACAACCCAAAAATAATATAAAAAAATGATTAATACAAAATATAAAGTAAAAATAAACGGAATCACTGCTGTTGGCCAAACTGGAATCTTTTCCTTTTTGTGTGACTTTAACAAGGAAGATCTCTAACGACACTTGCTTTTGCCTCCTTTTGAGGATTTTACGGAAATGTGACGTTACATTGTCGTTAAACAGATTCATCTTCCGCACTGCTACCCTTTTAAAAAAATCTTTTTTTTTTTTTAACCTTTTTCTTCACGGGAGTTGCTGTTATAATACAATTACTAAAGAACAGTCACTACACTTGGACACAAAACAATGCTTTACACATACACGGTCACAATGTTATAGTAAACAGTATACGCGCGGAAGGAATGTTGACTACGCGAAGAGGCGCACGCACTGAGACCGAGCATGGGAGACGATTACCCACAATCCTGCAGCGAAAGAAAGAGAGAACGACCCCTGGCTCAGTTCTGATCACATAGTGCTCAGCAGACAAAGAGTATATGTACTGCTCATAGTGCAAGACCTCGCTCATTTATCGAGTTAAAATGTATTTTTAAAATTTCTCACGCAATCCAAGATTTTACTGTATAATATTATTAAAACATCTTTATTCCCTGACCTCTCTTAGGCACAGATACGATGGTCTCAGAATCCTGCTGTGTGATGGTGATGGTCGTGTCAGGAATCTCACTCAGCAGATCCACCAAGTCACACAGCCCGTAGTCAACCACTCGCCAGTCTCTGGAGAAACACCTGTCACCACAGACAAACACAGCATTTTTAACAAGTGGATAAACTAATTAGTTACTTATTAATTACTCTACGATCTTTCCCTGAGAAACTAACAAGCCCTTTACAACTGATTGGGGCAAGTGTTGCAAGCCTCACAATTACCAAAAATCTTGCCTGAATGCAATAAATTATAAAGTGGAAACAATAACCATAATTATAGTGCAGTATCAGACCAATAAAGTTAGTATAAAAGCACTCATGCATCATAGTGTGTATTTTAATTGCTTCTGTCTGAGACAGAATACAGATTAAAGAGTCCTGCAGATGACTGACCAGTGGTAGGCCTGCATGAAGTCCCTAATGATGACCTGCTTGCTCGCCTGAAACTTAAGCAGTTTGAGCAGGTCTTGAGTGAAACACTTCACCTGTGCCCTGTGTGTGAGGGTCAGCAACCTCTTAGAGCCCAGGCCCAGGATCTGCAGTGCAAAAGACAACAATTACGGTCCAGGCAAACACAGGCTTACATCTACAACGTATTCCATACACTACTTGGTTGTTTACGACACATTAACGTTGCAGACATTTTTATTTTGGCATATATCTAAAATAAAAAAATATGTCTATTTTACATTAGGCTACAGTTGCTGCCATTTCATGCACCAGTTGTTTCTAACTGTGATGCATAATTGGCTCATTTAAAAAAAATGTGTAGCCCAGAAATAAAAAAAATACGTGATACCATACTTCCTAACAATTTTACTTGGATTCTTCTGGTGTTACTTGCTACTTGCATAAATATCCCAAAACACACTACAGCACTGCAAAACTCCAACCTGCAGTACATGTGGTACAGCTTCCAGCAGCTCCAGCAGTTTGGTGTAGCCATAATCAGAGACCCGGCACTGCTTGGCAAAGTGATGGTGGTAGGCAGGGATGAATTTAGTGATGGGCATCAAGCAGGAGGGCTGGTTTTTCATCAGATCTACGATTTCTCGACTGAATTGGATCAACTGTGGATTTCCTACTGGGCTCTTACAGCGTTGCAGCCAGGGGTCTGTGCAAATTTAAGTCAACAAAAAAAAAAAATAAAAAAAGAGAGGAAAATAAAATATGTCATGTCACTGTTTTTCAAAAGAATAATCTGAGACGTGTTCCTAGAGATGCCAGTTGAAGGTTCTTTTTTTATATATATTATTTATTATTTATTTATTATTTTACTGTTTTACTTGCTTATTTTACTTTTTGTTGTTGAATATTGTTTTATTTGGATTTCTTTTATTTTATTTTTTTTATTATTGTGCGTTTTTGTTGTCTGTTTCTGCAGCTATGTTAGGATTGTACAGCACGTTGGTCAACTAAGCTGTGTTAAAATGTGCTTTAACAATAAATTTGACTTGACTTGTTTAACATACTGACCGGTGAAATGCTAGCTTTACTGCATGACAGACCACCGTAGCCAGAATCTTTGTATTTCTTGCATTTAGCCGAATAAAGTTTAACGATAATCCTAAAAAGAAATAGTGCCTGAAACTGGGCTTCACATGTGATAAATGTGCTAGTGAATAACTTGGACTTTACGTAATGATCTTGGTTCCTTTGATGTACTTGAACTGAAGACTACTGGAACACTTTAAGTGGTTCAGAAACCTCTGGAGAAATATGCATATTTAACCAATGCATAAAAGTGATTTAGCTGAAACTGGCAGTGTTGGTGACTGTGTAAAATTAAGGGGGGGGCATTTGAATGTTCTCCAATATTTAAGGTTGCCTTTCATGCTCATTGACCATAAATTAGCCATCTGATATTTGGAGCCATTAATTTTCAAAGGGGAAACATGTTAGTTATTGAGTGACACTGAGAATGGCAAAATGAGTTGTACTGGTTTCAACTGTGTGAAAATTAGAACTACCCAGGAAGGTGATGTTGCCCAGCTGTGAGTAATTTTCATCTACCATACTGCATGTTCCTCCAAAAACACAAGCATTAAATGCTCTTTATAATATATTTGATCACAGTCTGCAAGGCTGAAAGTTGACAATATAAACATAAAAAAAAGGGTTCAGCTAATATAAAGTAATAGGATGAGCCTACTCTGATCTGGCAGACGCATCCTATTCAATCACTCACAACGCACCAGCAGTAGTAACTTTTATCATTTATAACTATTACATCAAAGAGCAGATTACCTGAAAGTGCACATAGACCTCACCTCAGTTAACGTTCTGACTCAATAATAATGCAGTATATATATTAATATTACACATATACACACACATGACTGAGTATATATATATATATATATATATATATATATAGGTCAAAGATAAGGTCAAAGATAAAATTAAGCTGATCAGCTTAATGTAATCAATGATGATGTTATTTCAGGTTGAAGTCCACGTCCATGTCTGCTTGTCTTCCTCCAATATATGAAATGTAAAAATATAATTGAAAGAGCCTTGAATTGAAAACCTCTCTTTTATTTATATAGGCTTGTAGGTGCATTACAGTAGCTCCACTATCGTAAACTATCGCTTTGATTGGCTCTGATGGGTATAACAGGGGAAACAAATAAACACTGAATAATGCCCCTTCTACTCGACATACTGATTTAATTTATGGCTCAGATTTAACTTCGGGTTAATACCAAAGGAAAAGTATCATTAAATTCTGTTTAGCCAGTTGTGCGTCATGTGACAAAATCCGCTGCACGGACATACTGACAGGCAGACTTTTTCTTTGGGGTCCCCTATTGTATGAAATGTAAAGATACCATTAAAAGAGCGATTTCCAACCAACGTACAGACTCTCTTTTTATTTATACAGCTGCGTACCTGCATTGGGTGGTGGGGGTTTGTTGTGGATCCATTTGATGACCTTATAGCCATTCTGTGCAGTTACAATGGTGATACCTGGTATACAGGTAATGAGGTGCTCCAGCGGAACACTACCCTCCAGCTTTCCTTCTTCAGCCACAGTCAACGGACTGAACTCTGACGCATAACATTCAGGGAAACTGAGATGAAAAAAATAAGTCATGATATTTACACTCGTAAAAATCCCTCAACAATAACTTTACACCTACTTTACACCCGTTGCTTGCTTGTGAAAAAGGGCAGTTTATTACCTTAGCAAGGGGATTGTACCCTCATGTGACTGCAGCAGACTGTGCACGTGTGCAGACAAGGCTTTCAGAGACACCACAACAAACGGGATCTTATATGTGTCAGGGTCATAATCTGCCTCACTACACACGGGTACAAGAAAAACAGAATAGATAGGAGACGGAAGGCTGTTTTCCAAAAGAAAAACGCAGTGCATTTTATAAAGACTATTCATGCAGCAAACCATTAATAAATGTATTTATGGTCCTACCTGAAATCTTGCTCTGTATAGTGACGTTTGCAGATAGGCTCGTGATACTCGAGCTCCTCAAACACCACAGGACTGCCACTGGTGGAGGAGCCGTCATGAGACTGGGAGGAGCCCAGGGGACTGTGCCTGGCTAGGCTGCTAGACAGAAGACAAACCAAGCGCCCTCCGCTCTGTTCACGAACAGCCACTACCTCTGGCAATCTGTAGAGATCGCTCACCACCAGT
Source organism: Platyallabes tihoni (assembly GCA_030068045.1). Taxonomy (NCBI): domain Eukaryota; kingdom Metazoa; phylum Chordata; class Actinopteri; order Siluriformes; family Clariidae; genus Platyallabes; species Platyallabes tihoni. The sequence continues at coordinate 31,136,706 of JAQQZS010000036.1, forward strand.
TTACGGCCAAACCTGCAGGTTACACATCCAGACCAGGAATGAGTAAACCTACTGCTACTCAATTAAACACCTATTAGTTAATTACAGTTAAACTCACCAAAAGAAGTGTCAGTAAATATGGTCAAATAATCTAGAAAGCCAAGTGAAAATCATAGTTCAAAGAAACCATATGATTAATGATGCAGTCTGGAAGGAAGCTTATACTGTTTAAAACCCTTTTTTACTGAGAAATCAAAATGATTATACAGTATAGCAGCAGAAACTGGTATGTTACAAGAATGATAATGTTTTCATACATCTAGCTTTGTAATCTCCTGAGAAGACTCTCCTGTTGTGTGTCTTACACAACACATGATTTTGTAAAAAAAAAAATAATAATAATTTTTTAAACATACTGTTCTAATTGTTTCGAGAAATTATACTTTAAGGAATGGTTAGAACTTGTTCATATTTCCCAGGCTTAATTAACCTCAGTCAAATAAACTGGATAAGCCTTTGAACCCATGCTTTGAACCCATGCTTTGAACCCATGCTTTGAACCCATGCTCAACAAAAGGTGACAATACTGTAATTGCGGTCACATTTTTCTATATCAGATCCATTAAATTATTCTTTAGTTTTGTTTATGTTTTAAATAATCTGAAGTGGGGGAAAAAGCCCAAAGGAATTAACAAACTGAAAATGGTAATTTGACATTCTAGTACCATTACATCCTAGTACACAGACTTTGAATACCAACACCTGACAAAAAAATAAATAAATACAGGTAGTCCCTGACTTACGAATGAGTTTCATTCCAAGATCACTTTCGCAGGTCGGATTTGTTCTTAAGTCTGGAAAAGTGAGTTTTACACACACAAATATACAGTGGAATTGCGAGTAACGCGGTTTGCGAGTGTTCCGCAAGATGAGCAAAGATTTTTAATAAATTTTGACTTGAAAAACGAACAAGTCTTGGTTTATGAGTACAGAGTAGCATGTATCACACATGCTTCTTGCTTCGACTGTCACGTGATCACAACTGAGTCAATTGTTTTTCTCTCTCTTGCACTGCGGAATTGTGGGTAATCATCTCCCCTGTTTAGTGCGCGTCTCTCACTGGTATAATCATTCTTTCTTTCTTTCTTTCTTTTCTTTGCGCCATGCCAGCTTCTATGGCTATATTCATGGCGAGAAGTATTTTATTATTCAAGAGCTAGATAAGATGTTTAAAATT
>JAQQZS010000036.1:31153867-31164118 GCA_030068045.1 Platyallabes tihoni
CCGTCTCTGTGTGCATGGAGTTTGCATGTTCTCCCAGTGCTTGGTGGGTTTCCTCTGGGTACTCTGGTTTCCTCCCATAGTCCAAAGATATGCAGATAAGGCTAATTGATGTTCCCAAATTGCCTGTAGTGTGTGACTGTGTGCATGTGCCCTGTGGTAGATTGGCAACCTGTCCAGGGTGTACCCCGCCTCATTCCCTTCTGGGACGTCTCCCCGTGACCCTAAATACAGGATAAAGTGGTATAGATAATGAGTGAGTGTACTTGTTTGGTGTTTCATGTTGTTTGTCTTGACACCTTGTCATGTGACTTGTTAATATTCATTACATACTTGTTAATATTCATTAGCGTCTGCCAAAAATGGGTGTGTACACAGGATCAGGCTTGTCTGTGTTCAATTACTTCAATGTTTGTATAACTCATTGTATTTGCTTGAGTGACTTAATTTATTTATTACTAATTTTGTCCTCTTCATTTCTCCATACATTCCTATACATGTAACATGAATTTTGAGAACCATGTATGGTCTGTGTCAATCTTTATTAACCCCAAAAAAGAAAGATTTAAGTGGGCAAAGCATACACATGCTCACACACACATCTCAAAAGTTTGTGGCTGCCTTCATAAAATAACTTTTTTGAAAATAAACCAAGTCAAATTCTGTGATTTGACTTTTTTTTTATATATTATATTATTATGTTTGCTGTTTATAGTCATTTATATTTTTATTGTGAGAAATAAGAGACTTAACATATTATACTTGTATATTATACAGGTACTGTTCATGTCTTGTCGTTTGCGTTTGCGTGTGAAATTCATGATGTAGTTTGGATTCTAGACATGATGTAGATTGGATTCTTGGGATTCAGTGAGTGCCCTCTAGTGGAACACCATGGTAAAAGCAGTTACAATCTCTGACTATTAAATCCTTACTTTAATTTATTTTCATCTTGTTATGGAATGTGCTAATGTTTTAAGTTGTCATATGTCCCAGCTCACTATAGGAGAATTATTGAGTGAAGCTGAAAATGTTTCAGACATTAAAGCAGGGCGAGTCGCAGCTCGACGAGAACGATGGAGTATTAAGAAGATGCGCAAAAGTTCTGGCGAGAGGAAGTGCTGCAAAGACTCTTCCTCATGAAAAAGCTGCATCATCTGTGGAGAAAGAATCGGTTGACATTTGCAAGGCTGCGGGCAGCAAAGCTGATGTTATCAGCGATGTTCTTCACACCTAAGATGTACTATGTGATGTAATGTTTGGCAGTCAGCAAGACACAAGACAAGAATATGTATTCTGTTAATTATGTTAAATCTAGTTAGAAGCAGTAGAGAGCAGCTTAGTTCATCAGTGTTTGCCTTATAAGGTTAGAGCCTGCTAAGTGGTTAGTAGGGTAAGGCTGCTAGAACATGAGTCACAGAACCAGATCGATAATGTTCTTAGGCAGTGGTACCATGCATTGTTAATTTAAGTTCACAAGACGTTCTTTTATTTTATTTCCTTTGAACCCTTTGCTTAGTTATACTTATTTACCATTTATTGCTTTTCTTTGCTAAAGTTGTATTTGATTGCAATATAAAATAATAAAAGGACCGCCTCTCACTGCGAGGTTAGTACCCCCAGTACTGTTCGGGAACAGAGACGATTCCAGGGACTACATTTCCAAGGACACTTACTAAGGTGAGTCTTGTGCTGACCTTTACAGAATTTGACACCGGTAATGGTTGGTCCTTTGCAGATAGATATTTCCTATTTGGGTGTGTGATTAGGGAACATTTATCAAATGCCACAATGCAATCTGAAAAGAGGACTCTCGGTCACTGAGAAGCAGTCCAGCTCTTTTTCTCCTTAGCCCAGGTAAGTCATTGACAGGTCATCCCAGTTATTTGTGCACATTACATACAGTAGCACACATTTATATAGTACAGTGTATAAATACAAAAGAAAAGAAACAAAAACAACACAGTAGTTACGCTTACAAACAAATTGTACCAGGTAATATTGCACAGTTTAAAACAGTGTTATTGCACAGCTGCTTTTGCACAAAAATGTAAATTATTGTTATCATTTCATAAATACAGTATTACCCACAGAAAAAAAGCACAGCACTGAACAATAGGGCATTAGCCATCCATAGTCACAGGTGATTAATGATTTCTGTCTGTTCTTCTTTCATTCAAACGTTCAATATTCAAAGTATTTTATTTTCTTCTGCTAATATTAGTAAAGATCTACTATATTTGCACATATTATTATTATTATTATTATTATTATTACTACTATTATTATTATTATATAATTTACACTGACAAGATGTAGCATGTAAAACAACATGTTGCTGAGAATAGAATAGAATAGAATAGAATAGAATAGAATCTTTGTCGTCATTATACAGGTGCAACACAATGCAAGTTCTGTCCACCTTGGTGCCAACCACAAAAAGTCCTAAGTGCTGATATCATCCCAAAACAGTAGCCACAAAAACCAAGACAGACTACTCCCTAAAAACACACACACCTAAAAACACACACACCTCAACCAACATGCGTCTTATTATCCCATGTGACTGACTTGCAAAAATAGCTCCCTAATTTTCTCCACTTTTACCAAAATAATAAAATATATAATCGTACCATAATTTGAAACAAAAAGTCCTGTTCCGTATTGAACTGATATAGGATGCTCTTTGTTTCATATCTTTGATAATCAATCAGTTGAAATCTGAGAGAGAAATATTACAGGCTAGACTACTATGGCAGAGATGTATATACACATGCAGTCACAGTCAATAGATAAACCTCTCCACTAAAACAGAGAGTCTGCTCCTCATTAGTCATGACTCCTGACCCAGGGTGGCATCTTGCTATTATTTTGTTAATGTGAATGCAAGCTTTTAGCACCTATACGGGTTTAATCAGCTGACATTCTTAGAATAAAGTGCCTTTGCTTTTAACTATTGATGTTTACTTGAGGAATTTGTAAGCACTTAATACTTCCAGAGATGATGCTATGATCCGGGTTTATTCTCTTCTAAGTGAGCTCTGACACAGCAATAACCACTCTTACTTTTATTTGGAGAGTAAAAAAAACACCAAGATTTACATGATTTGGAAGTGAACGTGTGAATGAACATAAAGTAGTTTTATGCTGGTAGTTATCATTACAAGAGGCATTTTATTCATTGGGAAAATATAATTGGGTTAATTCTTATAAAATGCAGTCGTTATGCACCCATTTGGGTGGGCATGGGTCACCATGACATTGTGACATGTGACGACACACTTCTGCAACAGGCTGGGCATTTGATCCGGAAGTGAACCTGAGCCTACAAAGCCTGCAGGTGTCACGGAATGCTAGCAGAGGGCGCCATGCGCACGGACGCCATTTTGAGTTTCCTTTGTTTTCTGTTTTTTGAACTCTGTTTCCCAATGTGCACCTCGGTTCCTTTCTGAAATCACTACTGTATACCCAAATAAAAACAAAATTCCCTTAGTTGCTATTTTAACAACAAATTTGATTGATTTATTTCTAATAAGATAAAAACAGACTTAAATGTTTCTAGTAATTATGAACATTTAAGCCTTATACACTCACTCACTCACTCATTGTCTATACCACTCTATCGTGTATACAGGGTTGCGGGGGCCTGGAGCCTATCCCAGGATGGGGTGCCAATCCATTGCAGGGCGCACACACATATACATATACTCTATATATACCTTCACACACTATGGCAATTTGGGAACACCAATTAGCCTAATCTGCAGGTCTTTGGACTGTGGGAGGAAACCGGAGTACCCAGAGGAAACCCACTAAGCACAGGGAGACCAGGCAAACTCCATGCACACAGCAAATACCTCTCTCATAATCAAAGCAAAAAGGCAGTCCAATGAAAAATTATAGTGTATTTAAAAATAAATTAATGTTAAACTAGTTCTACATGTCAAAGCAATTGACAATCTCTATATGCTGTATTCTGTGTTCAGTTGCATTTTCTCATCTCTGAATCATCAGCTAAAGCGCTTTAAAGAGGTCCTATTATGCCATTTTAAAGGTTGCTAATATTGCTTAATGAGTCTCTTATACAGTTTTACATGTATGCAAGGTCAAAAAACACTATAGTTTTCTCCAAAAATAGATTTAATTTTACCCCATTTCTAAATGATTCGTAAACGACTCGTGTGAAGCAGTTCGAAGATTCAGTCTGTCTAAACCCCTCCTTTTCGTGAGCCCTCACTGCTATGATTGGTCAGAAGGCGCGGCCCGTTAATGATTGGTCTACCGCTACAGCGTGTGGCGGAAAACGAAACGCCCATTACCATAACTGAATGAGAGCTTTGGAGACCCGTCAATACCTAGAAAAGATGGCGTCGGTTTTACCGTGTAACAACCAGCTAATTTTATATTAAATGTGGCTACAAAAATCGAGAGGTCTTTTATCTTTGTGTCGGTGTTGCGTTAAAATGCCGATGAGCAAAAAGGACAAACGCAAACAAGTAGATAAAGCAAACGTGTATTATACAAAACTAAAAGTAAACGAAAAAGGTGCACCACAACCAAACAAAGATATGAACAATATTTACAAACTATATATAATAAATGGTATGTGTATGTGAACGCGAGTGCGTAGAAAATGGAAAATGTCCGAAGTCCATGTTTATTGTGTGTGTGTTATCCGAGTATGGTTCGGTCTCATACTCGGTTAATGAAGTCCGGGAGGCCGATGACGGAGGGTGACAAGTCTGGGGAATATGTCCAGTCAAATATAATCCGGTTGAAAAATCTTCGAAAGAAAATTATCCACAGCAATCTCACCTTCTCTCGTCCAAACAAATAACACCAGCGCTCCTCCACCATTACTACTCCTCCCCCCCGCACTTTCCCGGCTGTCCCTTTGAAGGCAGGTCAGGGAAAGGGCAAGGCGCATGCACACTTCGCGTGGGTGTGATGCAATTTTTCCCCTCGGGGCTTGCCGTAGAAGCTACGGCAAGAGGCGTGCGCACCGCATCGCGATTGTTAAATTCAGTTTTGGCGAATGGTGGAGAATAAACAGTTAAAAAGGATTTCGGGTGCTCTCGTTTTTTATTGTTTTTTTATATTACAAAGTGTTTAAGTGTGGTAACGTTAATTGTAAGATGGCGGGCAAGTTGTTCACGACGTAGAACGTGGGCGGACATTATGCAAATATGTTACGTATTGACGTGGATCCGTAACAGAGAAAATTTTTATTTGCTAACGACTCGTTTAGGCAAATGTGAGCCGACTCTTTTCTTTAAGAGACAAAAACTTATTTATTTATCTATTAAAAACTATTTATCGTGCACTGTCGGCGTCACAGATAGTGCAGATAGTTTATGTTCACATACAGCTACATGACACACTGCATCAAAGATCACATGAAAAAGCATAATAGGGTCTGTTTAACACCAAATGAGGGAAAATCTGGTGTATACAGTAAATAAAATAAAACTAAAAATAAGAACAAGTTGTCCATTATGGTTGGCAATTACATTAACATACTAATAAATACCCCCAATATAATTTAATGGCTAAAACCTGATGTCAAAATGTTTTATTTTGAAGAGTCAGAAAATCACAGTATTTTGTATCATAGCCCAGCCTAAATTTCTATATATCTACTGGACTAGAAAACATTTAATTTATAGAAAGATACCACTGATGTGTGAAGCAAGGCTGTTTCTATACATCAAATAATCTATACAGTATAAACAGAAGTAAACAGTATCTTTTTAAATCTTTTTAATGTGACCACTAATCACCCATAAAACTGCACGTTTTTATCTAAGTGCAAATTTCAGAAAATAATCCAGTAAACATTCAGATACTTAAAAAACAAAACAAAACAACCCAAGCAGGTTGGCAGGCCTCTGACACTGTAAGGTCACACTGATGATGTCATGGTTATAGTTATCATCATCACAGCAGGCACCTGAGTACTTAAAGCTAGCAGCACAGAGACTGAGAATCATTTTTGAGTTAAGTACTGCTAATTCTGACTCAAATTGATTTAAGAGACTAGATGATTTTAGGTGATGGATCGTCCGGAGATTAGAACAAAATTACAGCAGAGCACGGAAGCTGCCCATGTATATTGCCATTTATTTTATTTTTTTTTACAAGTATAAGTAAGTATAGGAGTATGTAAAGGTAAAAGGCTGGATTTTCTTAGAATTCATTTGAGGATCACTACTGTATGCCTGAATGGATTAAAAAAAAAATCTCTTAATTGACTTAAGAACAATTTGAAACTAGGATGGAAAATAACACATATTTTCTTGTTAATAGTTAAAAACTTTAACAATAATTGGTTAATTATTAATTCTATAAAGACACATTTTTTTCTCTGGTTGCGTTTAATTACAGTTCAAACTGCACAGTCCAGCGTTTCCCATTGGCTCATTTAATATCAACAGTCACATGTTTGATCTTCAATTTTGTTTTTATTAAAATGGATCACAGCTCATTTAATGGCCGGAACGCGTGCAGATCACTGATTCACATAACCTCTATCTCTCTCTCTCATAAACATGCACAAACACTCAGACCCATCTATTTATTACCCTGCAAAAGGAAAAACATTTGGGGATATTTTTCCAGACGCCCCACAGAACATGTTGCAACAGAGTGGATCCCAACCACCATAAAACAAACAAAAAGAAAAGAAGACATACAGTGGACTGTTTTATAGTTATTGTTATTGGGAGGCATGGTGGAGTAGTGGTTAGCACTGTGGCCTCGCACCTCCAGTGTCGATGGATTGATTCTTGCTTTTCTGTTCTTCCACAGGTCGATTAAGTTAATTGGCGATCCCAAATAGCCCGTAGTGTGTGTGTATGTGCCCTGTGATAGATTGGCACTCTGTCCATGGTGTTGTCCCATGCCTTCTGCCCAAAGCCTCCTCACAGGCCCCTGTACAGGATAAGCATTATAGAAGATGAATGGATTATTGTGATTTTTTTTATGGATATGCACACACCTAAACCCTCCTACTTTTGTCAGTCACATTGATTTGTGCTCTGGGTTGTTATTCTGCTTCATAATTCCCATTTTCGCACACTTTTTGTGGTTGTGCTGTTTGTTTAGTTGTAGATCAGCTGGCGGTTCCGGTGGCCAAGGGAGAAGAGATGGACACAAAACAATCCTGCCAGTGTCCGGGTATGTTGTACGACTTTTGTTGTTATAATGTTGGCTGTAGACCTAAATCCTAATTCCGTCAAATAAAATCTGTATCAAATAAATTTTACTTCAATTTCCTAATATGGCACATTTATTTCCTTTATATAGCATGTCTCAGGCACTTGGCTGTGGACGCAGACGTGGTCTTTCTTTCTTGTACTTTTTGTGAATACAGTATCCTGTTTTCCCGGATATAGACCGGCCGGGTGTTTGGGTGGATAAGGAAAAAGACAAGGAGTTAACTGGAATCTGGCCAGTCCTACGTATGTTTTATATCTTTCATTTCTGTAAGGTTGGATGTAGCCCTAAATCTGAATTTTGTCAAGTAACTGTTTTTTTCATATTGTGAGACTATTTTCTTGGTTTTGCAGCACATAACACAAAAGCCACAAACCTGACAGCTTCAGCTAGGATTGCTTCTTCAAGCAGCAAGATAGCAAGACGTAGAGGTAATGTGTGATTTATTTCTAACTTTACACCATTCTCAACTGTACTAACCTCAGTTACAAACGTTATGCATGTACTGTATGTTCGTCATTGACCTTCAGATGATGTCACATGAAATTACATTATAAATTTATTTTGGGCATTGGTGGCTCAGTGGAAGATTTCTCACCTGCCAATGCGGTGATATAGAAGATAAATGAATGATTATCAGCAGAATTATTATTATTATTATTAGTTGTAGTAGTAGTAGTAGTAGTATGGACATGTGCACACCTAAACCCTCCTCAGTCGACTACTGTGACAATTTATGAAGAGTAATCAACATTCCTACTTGAAACAGAATGTAGAATGCTTCACCAACAACAGCATGATGTAAGAACAGTGCACTGGCCATTGGACTGGTTGTGGCTGTTCTGTATTATCCAGGCCAGCAGGATCTAATGGTGATGAATGTTCAAATGTTTAATTTAGCCCAGGCTCTCTGAAATGAAACTCCATTATCTTCAATTACAAATTCAGACATTTTGTTTGTCTGAGGCTGAAGACACCCTCTTAGATGATGTCACATGAATTCATGTTCTTTCTGTGACGCATTTAGATTTGTGCTTTGGGTTGATATTCTGCTTCATAATGAGGAGTTCCCTTTCTCATGCACTTTTTGTGGTTGTCTTGTTTGTTTAGTGGTCAACCAGCTGGCAGAAAAGATGGACGCAAAACAATCCTGCCGGTGTCCGGGTATGTTGTAAGCCTTTCGTTGTTATAATGTTTGGTGAAGGCCTAAAACCTAATTCTGTCAAATAAAATCTGTGTTAAGTAAATTCTACTTAAATTTCCTAATATGCCACAATTTATTTCCTTCATATAGGATGCCTCAGGCACCTGACCGTGGATGCAGTCATGGTCGCTTTCACTTCTGCTTTTTGTGCATATTGTGTTTTCCCGGATGTAGACCGGCCCACCTTTCCCGTAAAAAAGTAAAAACATACTGTATGTTGTACGTATGTTGTATATCTTTCATTGATTTAATGTTGGATGTAGGCCTAAAATATATGTGCATTATCACTCCTGCACAGTATCCATCCAAGGACTGCACATGTGCAGAATTTTGGAACAAAGATAAGGTTTTTGTTTTGGCATTTGGCCTCTGTAAAATACTGCAGTGAATTTGAAATTAAACAAAGTTTTCCGTATTTATTTTTTATTTTTTAAACACATGACCCCTGAAGGGCTCCGTGAACAAGGAAGCTATCTATTGACACTTGAGGTGCGTTCCAAATGTTCAGTTCAAGGGGAACTGCGAATGTTGTAGGGAAAGAGTGAACAACAGGTTTTCACTTCACCGGAAAAGGGGATGAAAAAATTCCGCCTTGTGCCATAAGTCTCCTGGGATAAGCTCCAGGCTCCCCGCCGTGACCCTGAATACAGGATTAAGCGGTATAGATGATGAGTGAGTGAGTGAGAGTTATACACGTATACAGGAAGTAGGGAGCACCCTATGAAGTACACTTTGTAATGGAACGCAGCGTTGATTCCGAAGTGTACTTCACAGGGTGCTCTCTATTCCCTGTACAGGGAATGTCGGTGAAGGAAACTTCCCTCAACGTGAGGTGCGTTCCGATCAGCCTGAATAACGTTAAGCCATTACAGGGAGCGAAAAAAATGTTCAGTTCAAAGGGAATTGCGAACAATGTAGGGAGCGAGTAAACAAAAGGTCATAAGGTCTCCTGCAAGCTGATGCAGGAGATGCTGCTGCTGGACGCTGGTTTGTAGGAGATGACTGAGGAACTGTTTCATGCGTCTGAGACGGCTAATATATTCTCCACCAGTGTAAAGCATGTTTAGTGGGGAAAGCCAGAACATAGACACCAGAAGATGCAGAACAGGTTCTCGAGTTCATCACTCTAACCATGGTGTACCTTGTCTTTGATTTGCATACAGGAACACTGTTATGTGAGAGCAGGTTCCAGCTGGTTAATTCCATTGTAGGGAAATGACATTCTATACAGTTTAAAATATAAAATATCAAAGTTCCCCAGTTTACAAAAAATGTCAAATTTAAAAGAGAATTACTAGTGGTAGTATCTAGTAATATGATATCTTATAACTTGAAAGCCATCATCATTTTTTATTGAGGACTCTTGTACTGCACTGTGTTTAGATTTAATCTGTGATATAAAGATAAATATAATGTGCACATCATATGTTCGGTTCAGAACTTTGTTTCTATTCAGATGTGCACCAAACGACATACAGTATTGTGTTTACAATTTCTAAAATTTATGCAACAGTGATAAAATTTGGGCTTTGGCCCAGACATTATATCCTGGAGGGCATGCACACAGCATTAATACGCAAATATATAAAAAATGACGGAAACCATAAAATTGCATCTCTTTTCTACGCATATGGATGAGTGCGTCGATCGCACGGGCGCCGCCAACAAAGAGCGCGTGTTTATGTTACCGGATGTATTGCGCTTCCTCAATATTAATTAGTTTGGTCTATTCTATCCGTGTTCTCAAACGGATTTCCATGAATGAAAAAGAGGAAGAAGAGAAGGTGGAGCTAAAATTACGCGAAAATAAGAAAAAGCTTTAGAGGTAAATGCTG
>JAQQZS010000036.1:31182577-31193762 GCA_030068045.1 Platyallabes tihoni
CAATAACTCCAAACTGAGTTCCTGTACAGTAACATTCATTCATTCATAATTATAAAATTAATAAAATTATCAGTGGCGATGACTAATTAAGGTGTGGTGATGAGACAAATTAAAATACTATATTCTACAAGTCACATGTCCAAGTTGTATTATGTGAATTACTTAAGATAAAGGTAGAAAATAATTTCTTTCATTTATTTTCCCAAAAGTTTGTTCACACAGACAGTATGACGACCAGTCCAGTCTAAGAGATAAAAACCTACATTGAAAGATATACATTATGTTGGCTCTAACAGTGCTCTGGATTGGAGCTGTGAAAACAATAAAGCTATGCAGGACAGGGTGTACCACACAACCACAATTGGGGACTTGTAAAGTAGTGTATAATTTGTGCTAAACCAGCTGACTCAGTTGACCTAAATTTTGTAAGTGTATACTCATATAGTAGGTGTAGATGATGAAATGGGTATGAGTTTGTTTTTCTTTGTCTGTGACCCCTTAAAACCCGTTCATAATAAATACGCCAAAAAGAGAAAACTGATAGTCAACATTTGTTCTGACAGTTTTGAGCTTGTGGTGTACCAGGTTGTACTGAACCCTCCTAATGACATTCATAATTAATAAAATTATCAGTGGCCATGACTAATTAAGGTGTGGGAATGAGGCAAATGAAAATACTAAGCAACGCTCACTCTCTCACATAATTACTTCTTTTTTGAAAGTTTGTGTGATTTCACATTCCAGTGACTATCATCAATTATGTGTAATCAATTAAGACCTAATGTTAAATTGTAACACCTGCTCTGTAAAGTATAATTAGTGGACAAAGCTTTCATTATTCTCAGTGGCAAAGAAGAAAGAAATCAGCCATGTCAATCAGGCTTTGTATGTGATCTTTGTATGTGTGTTGTCAATGCACATAGTTGAGGCAAAGGCTACAGGGCAATTTCAAAAGAACAGGATGTCCCTTTATCAACCAGACAGAGTATCAAGCTGTTCAAGATGTTCAACACTGTCAAAACCTGGATGGGCATGGCAGGAAGCGCAAAGTATACTCCAGAGTCCCTAGAAAGTCCTGCCGCAAAGCAAACAATAACACCCGTATCACCACCAAAGCTCTAATATACACCCTCAACCAAGCAGTGGAGACAGTATCAAGATCCCCCGTTCAACAAATTCTACACTGAGGTGGTCTACATGGACATCGTGCCAGAGAGGCACAGCACTTTATCCAGTGACACTGTGTCGCATCTGGCCTTTGCGAGTCGTCAACAAGATAAAGATTCGAACTTCTGGTGATCCATCCTCTGGTCAGATGAGACTAGACTGGAGCTCTTTTGACATATTAATGTTGCGTTTGCTTGGCATAAGAAAGGAGAAGCCAACAATCCCAAGAATACCATTCCAATGATCAAGCATGGTAGTTGTCACATCATGCGATCGGGATGCTTCTCTGCCAGTGGTACAGGTAACCTTGTTAAGCTAGATGATATCATGAAAAAGGAGGACTATGTCAATATTCTTGATGAAAATATGGTGGCTGGTAAAGTGCTCGCCCTATCATCTGGAGATCGCGAGTTCGATTCCCGGGTGATGCTGTAACCTCTCGCAGCCGGAGGCATTGAGAGAGCTGATTGGCCGAGCTCTCTCCGAGGGGAGGGATGAGAGGTACTTAGTGCTGCTACATTATTCACGGCTCTACAGCCAATCAGGGGCGTCTGTGAGCTCACGCAAGCTGAAGGAGCGGATAGCGCTGTCCGCCGAGTGTGTTACGCCGCCCCCAACGGTGCGTGATTGAGCAGTTCGAAAAGATGCGGTCATGTGGTTCGGAGGAAACACCTGATAAGTCTTCGGCCCTCCCGACTGAGTGGTAGTAGCAGTTTAATTTGGGAGCCCCCTAGTGATGGGGAGGAATTGAACATGACTAAATTAGGAACAAAATCGGGCAAAAAAAATTTTTAAAAGGAAAATGGCGTCAGCACACAAGCTCAATCTGCCAGAGGATAATGACCCAAAGCTAATGGCAGGAGTGGTCAAGCAATGGTTCAGGGACAACATCATCAATATTCTGGAGGGGCCAAGTCACCCCTGACTGAACCCAATTAGGAATTTGTGGAGAAAGTTGAAGAAGAACCAGGTCTGGGCTAAAATATATATATATATATATATACCCTCTCACTCAAAGTGAGACCCGTCTAATTTTAGCAAACATTTAGTATATCTTCTTAAAGGACAATACTATAGAAATTAAACGTACTGTATATGTATATAGTTTAGAGTAGTCAATGTGCAACTTGTATAACAGTATACAGTACATTTACTCTGAAAATAATTCAATATACAGCCATTATTGTCGAAATAGCTGCCAACAAACATAAGTACACCCTAAGCGATTACAGCTGTACATTTTTAACCATATAAAGTCACTATATGTCCTATTCATCATGTTCATGTGTTTGTCAGTGGCCAAGTATGTCTCCAGACCTGAAACCTTTTGGGCACCTGTGAGGCGTCCTCAAGCGAGAAGGTGGCGAAGCGCCATGTGTCTAACATCCTGCTGAGGAGTGGAAGAGGATCCCAGCAACAACATGTGCAGCTCTGGTGAATTCCAGGCCCAGGAGGATTAAAGCATTGCCATATAACAATGGTGCTCATACAAAATAATAACAATTTGGACACAGTTTTAACTTTAGTGTACTCATTTTCGTTGGCAGTTATTTAGACAAGGTCTGCATGTTGAGTTATTTTTAGAAGACAGTAAATCTGCACTGCTATACAAGCTGCACAATGACTACTCGAAAGTATTGTCCCTTTAGGATATATAATAAAGTGGTTGCAGAAATGTGAGGAGTGTACTCACTTTTGTGAGATACTGTATATATATATATTATATCTATTTTATATTCTCCTTTTTCTTTAGATTTACATATGATAAATGTGTCTTGGACATCTTGCAGTTGCAGCAGAGACATAAAAATTGTAAAAATTGCTGTCTTTAGATGCAACCTGAACTAAATTCATGCTGTACTGTTTTCTGCCTACTTTGAGTTTATTAAGGATTAAAGATGCACATCAAATTGTTGTGAATATGTCATGTTCAGACAGGCATGCAAACACAGATGCAAAATTTTCTGAGACTGGGCTCAGATCCTGCAAAGTATGAAACGTAAAAGATATCAATGAAAGAGCGAGTTCTGACAAATGTGCCGTCAAAACATTAAAAATCATACACAATTGAACATGAAAAATGTATGCCTCTCTTCTAACAGTGACATGATAGCATCAATGATGGTGAGACTAATGATATCTTTAGAGGACACATAATACTACACGTATAGATTTAAAAAGGGCATAGATAACCACTATTATGGTGTGTATACAGTAAATTTTTTGGCATACATGGAATATTATTAAACAGTATATATTATTATCTCAAACTCAATGTAAACAGACCAGATTTGTGCTTCATCTCCAAACACTGGGGTGTAAGGCAAGCATGCTAAGGACTGAGTCATTACAGGGTTAAGATGTAGACACAAAATAAACATTATATAAATAATTATTTACACAATTAATATTATATAGTGCTTGTTTTGCATGAGTTTGTTTCATTAAAATGCTTAGAGTTTATGCAAATAGTATAAAATTAAGTAATATCACATGAGAGGGAGTTCTGTTGTGCTTGAATATCAGCACAGCTGTGATGCAGCATGAGTACAACAGTTGCACAAACATAATTTATTATCAACATATTATTATTTGTTCAGAACTATTTAATCGTGACTGGAGGATCAGGCAACCAACCGTTTGTGTAATTAACAGTGGTGAAAGTAATTACAAAATCTTTCCAGTAAGTTATGAAGCCAAAAGGTGCGGAGAATAAAACATGGAGGTGGTGGACAGTCCTGCTAAACTTATGATATTTACTTTATATTTCCTCTTATTCTGCTTTAGAATATCCGCTAAGTTGCAGTTTTTGGGATTAAAATCCAAATAGCATTAAATAGTTAGTGTATTACAGTATGTAGTGTGCGAGTTAGAATCCCTTGTGGAACACACCTAGTAGTTCCCTTGATCAGGGTGAAGAGAGGGATTTACTATTCAGCCTTGTGTAAGAAGCTAGTTAGCTTTGTAATTGCACTTACTTTGTGCGATGCGTGTGGTGACTGGGGACGGTTCCACTTTATTCCGTCCCCAGTTGGAATTATTATTTGTTCATTTTGATTCATATAGATTCACATTTCATACAAACTTCCATAATTTTCTTTTGACTGTGTAAGGCTGCTTTGCAACAATGTCAATTGTTAAAAGTGCTATACAAATAAATTTTATTTAATTTAATTGAACTTCTGAGACAAATTGTTGTTTAAGATTGTTGTTTAAGAACCTTATCAGGTGTGTTTTCTTGTGGGTTTTGGCAGGCAGCTGCTCTCCCCTCAGTACTGATGACTGTACCGACCTGCTTTCACCCATACTGTGTAATAAACAATTAATAAACCATTGTTATTATGACCACTCGTGGAATGCCCCTTCTCCAATCAAATTACCCGGATCAGAACTTTTAGATTAGATTAGATTAGATTCAACTTTATCGTCATTGTGCAAAGTGCATGTACAAAGCAAATGAAATGAAACAAAAAACATTCCCTTCCTGACAGAACCTTCCTATTTTATCTGGGCTTGGGAATGGCCCTGCATCCAGTGGGCTTTTATTCGAACCTTCCGCGTGGCAGGTGAGAAACCTACCATTGAGTCACCAATGCCTAGTCTGTCACCTCCTGTGAAAAATATAAATAATAATAATAACCAGCAAATAAATAAATAAATGAATATTTGTTTAATGTTGAGTTTTTATTTTGAAGAAGTCACTATTTTAGTTAATGTTCACATATTTTGTTTTTGGAATGGCCAACATGGTGGCGTAGTGGTAGAGGTCGTGTTGCACCTCCAGGGTTCGGGTTCGATTCTCACCTCGGGTCTGTCTGGAAACCCACCAATCATGGGAAGAACATGCAAACTCCATGTACACCGGGAATCGAACCTGGCCTGGAATCGAACCTGGACCCTGGGGGTACCATTAGCCATTTGGCTAATGATGGATTGGCACCCTGTCTAAGGTGTACCCTGCCTTGTGCTCTATGTCTCCTGGGACAGGCTCCAGGCTCCCCGCGACCATGTATACAAGATAAAGTGTGAATGAATGAATCAATCGGATGAAAAAAAAGCATCAGCTAATATACAAGGTAGAATATAAAACAATTAACATGTCAGGTCCATCAATTACACTAGGTAGGTAGAATAGATGATTTTTTAATAGTGAGATCTCCAGTGTTGTTGTACCATGGAGTCAGTTCAGTGAGAAAATTATAAACAAACAAACAAACAAATAAATATCTGTTCAATGTTGAGATTTAAATTGTAAAAACTATATAAGTTCACACATTTCTTTTTTTCTTCTTCCAGTATGCAGGGAAGTTCTGTGCTTGGAAACCGAACCGACTCCTAAAAAAAGAATCGTTCACAAAGGAGTCGGTTCACTCGCGATTCGCTCATCACTGCTTAGGAAGCTTTCCGGTAATTACAGCGAAAGCCGTCATCTGCTCGAGCCATGCAACAGCCAAAGCTGGACCGCTCTTAAACTCGCACTTAGGATTTCGCCGGTAAGTCTAGACTGTTTTACATAAATATCCATCCCCCGTCTTTCAGGACGAAGGGACGACACCGGGGCTTGTCTTGTTGTTTGGCCATTTTATACCGAGCCGAGAAAAGGACAAGGTGGAAGACATTTTCTCTGTTAAACCCCGAGATCTTCTTTCTGCAAGCGGTGTGTTTGCGTCCTCCTGCTCGGTGTGAAACCCAAGCAGACATCCGTCTAATGCATGTCTAATCAGCTCTGCTTATGGTTTATGGCTCTCAGGATTTTTTTTTTGTTGTTCATCCAGCTGCAAACATCACACGCCTTTCAACCTGAATCTCATCCAGCTGCAACACCCATTATCATCATCATCATCACCTGCCATTCCTGATGTTGCATCTTAATTGCAATTATTTGTTTTTTTTTTAATCAATGCATTTACAAAACCTTGTGATTTGAAATATATATTCATTCATTCATTCATTCATCCATCCACCCATCTGCCCATTCCTTTATATTCAGCAACCGCTCTGTATTAGCCAGCATCATGGTAAAGCCGATTCCTGGAATACAGGGCACAAACCTCCTTGATGGTACACACACACACGCTTCCATTTAAACCTGGGAGAATTTATTATAACCGTCCACCTACCGGCATGTATTTTCAAGGTATTCACACAGGGAGAACACATACTCTTATCCGAGCGCAGGGTCGAACCAAAGACCCTGGAGTTGTAAGGCGGTGCTCTTTTATTTGAATTAAATGGTATCAGTTTGTTTATATTTATAACATCATGTTTATCAGCGGCACGGTGGCTTAGTGGTCGCCTTGCACCGCCAGGGTTCGGGTTCGATTCCCGCCTTGGAGTCTGTGTGCATGGAGTTTGCATGTTCTCCCTGTGCTTGGTGGGCTTCCTCCGGGTACTCCAGTTTCCTCCCACAATCCAACGCCGTACAGATTAGGTTAATTGGCGTTCCCAAATGGTCTGTAGGTTTTACCACGGTCGTAAAAAATGGGACGCTTCCTAGATGAATGGATGGATCATGTTAATATTCAATATATTAATATTTGTTAGGTTTTCAGTTCATGAGGTACATCAAATCTCTATTAGCAGTTTACATATTGTTAATTAACATTTATATGCAATTGCATCAATAAATAGCACTGACCAGGTTTTATTTCTATTCTTAGCACAGGGTTGATACTAAAATAATGGCAGTATGTTGCCTGAACACATTCACTCTTAGGAAATATTTGGAATGTTCAACACAAATTTTCTGAAGATCAAGGGAAGAATAAGAGTTTCTCTTTTTTTTTCTATTTTCCCAATGAATTTGTGATACATCTTTTTCTAGAAGAAGAGCAAACCTGATACCCTAATTATAGATTGAAGTCGCACATTCTTAGATTTCATTCATTCACCTCAAGCTCTGATATAGCAT
The DNA here is from genome assembly GCA_030068045.1 of Platyallabes tihoni. NCBI lineage: Eukaryota > Metazoa > Chordata > Actinopteri > Siluriformes > Clariidae > Platyallabes > Platyallabes tihoni. The sequence continues at coordinate 31,189,656 of JAQQZS010000036.1, forward strand.
ACAATGTGGTGTCCAGTTCATGTCTGAGAATGATTCCTCATGCTCCCACAACCACTCTTTCACAATTTGAAGCCTGGAATATGCCTGTGCCAGTACGGACGAAAACCTCCATAGATGTGATGATAACCTGGTCATTCAGTACATTCAGGTCATCAGCTGACTTTGTTTTATTGCCACATACCATTGCTGAGCCTAGACCTGACCAACTGAAGCAACCTCAGATAATATCACTGCCTCTAGAGGCTTGTACAGTGGCCACTATGGGTGATGGGTGCTTTGCTTCGTACACTTCCCTTCTTACCCTGATGCACCATCGCTCTGGAATACGGTCAGTCTGAACTCATCAGACCACATGACCTTTTTCCATTGTTCCAAACGTCTAATCTTAATGCTTCCTAACAAACTGAAACCTTTTTTTCTGATGAGTCTCACTAACAAGTGGTTTTCTTATGGCCACCTTATGGTGACCTTTTTTTGGCCAGGCACTGTAAATTTGTTTATATAAAATAGAAATTTGTCATAATGTGAACGTGTCACAAGTGTTCCTCACCAACTGTCGAAATTGAAAACATGAATCCGCGTTGGGCGTTGATAGTGTGTCTGCACAGGTAGTTCCATTGCGGGCGTGTCATAGACACTTAATTTACCAGTAGGCAGCGCCATCATCAGCTTTTATGTCATACTGTCAGGCAGCTGCTGCCGAACCAGTGGAGCAGCATTAGGAGCAGCAGCGAGTCGCCTACACACTCTATTCGCAGGTAATGTTAGCACGAAAACAGAGCCGTGGGTATACTCTTGTTATTAATAAAAAAAAGAAAATTCACAACAATGTTTTTTTGTTGTTGTTTAGCAAAACAGATTGTTTGGATCTAGATAGGTGGATCAAACGGAAAAGGCAGAAGATTGTAATAATTATTGGAATAATTTGTTGGATGTGATTTAAGTAATAATAATAATAATAGATTTGTTTCCTACATATACTGCAGTTTTTCTATTAAGATTTATAACTATCCTATAACTACATAAAAAAGTGTTAATCTGGTATTACCAAGGTTTTTCTTGGGCATGCAATGATGCTACATTAGCCTCACTTGAGTAAAAGTAATGTATTAGCTTCCGGGTAAAATGGTGACAAACCAGACTGACGTGGGATTTGACACTATCATATTTATAATAAGACGCATTTCTCTCTCTCTGACACAGGAGGAAGCAAAGGGATGTCCACCCCAGACCCTCCATTAGGCCCTTCGCCTGGTCCCGGGCCTTCTCCTGGTCCAATGATGGGGCCTGGACCATCACCTGGTTCCTCCCATGGAATGATGGGCCCAAGCCCAGGACCCTCCACTACATCCAGTCATGCTGTCCCTCAGCAGGGAGCGACTGGATACACACAGCAAGACAGCATGCACCCCATGCACAAAGTAAGACCACAGACAGTACTTCTGGTGGAATTATATTTGTTTATGTAGAAAGGCTAATATCAGTTATTTACATAACAATATTTACATTAACTGGGGTGAAATATGGAGCTTGATATATTATTTAGGATGTTACAAATTGTGTGCAATGAATGTGCGCTTGGGTGTGTGTGTGTTCCTGGGTTTGTCCAGTCTCTGGAGGGTCTGCATGATAAGAACGTAGGAGAGGAATCTCGTTTTGGTCAGATGAAAAGTGTGTCGTCGAGAGGAGGAGCACATGCTGGTATGGGACCTCCACCCAGTCCCATGGACCAACACTCCCAAGGTGAAAAAAATATTTATCTGAGATGATGTCCTTTAAGATGATGATTGATATGAGAATTTCAATTATATTCATCAATCTTGTAACTATATACAGTACTCTTTCAGGTAGTTTTACTGTAGTAACTGTTTCATGAGTATTATGTTAAAGATTCATACTCATATTTTAGTATTTGTGAATTACTGAATAAGGATAAGCCAACACCAAACATTTCAAACCAACACTTTCTTTGGGATCAATATAGTATCTATCTATCTGTCTATCTATCTATCTATCTATCTATCTATCTATCTATCTATCTATCAATATAGTATCTATCTATCTATCTATCTATCTATCTATCTATCTATCTATCTATCTATCTGTCTGTCTGTCTGTCTGTCTGTCTCTCTATCTATCCATCTATCCATCCATCCATCTGTGCATGCTAAATACATAAAAACTATAATAATGATTTCATCCCCCTGCTTCCCAAGGCTACCCCTCTCCACTGGGGTCCTCGGATCACGTCTCCAGTCCTCTCCCAGCCGGCGGTCCTCCCACCTCTGGTCCTCTCCTTTCCACTTCGTGCACCTCCTCCAGTCCACTTGAGGGCGCTGACTCCCAACCGAACCGATCTGGGGCTCAGAGCAACACAGCCGGCTCCTCCGCCAACCCGACACCCTTTAATCAAAACCAGCTGCACCAGCTTAGGGCACAAATCATGGCCTACAAGATGCTGGCACGTGGACAGCCTCTTCCTGACCACCTACAGATGGCAGTACAGGGTAAGAGGCCCATGCCCGGCATGCAGCAAGGCCAAGCCATGCCAAGTCTGCCCCCTGGTGGAGGAGGAGGGCCAGGTACAGGTCCTGGACCTCTGGGACCCAACTACAGTCGAGGGCATGGTGAGCAGTGTTCTTTATGATGTAATACAAAAAATTTTGAATCTGAATGTGCCAGTGTTAAAATATGGTGACCCTGGTTAAAGATTGAGCTTGCTTTTTTTTTTTTTTTTTTTTTACATTTTGCATCATTTAAACCCTAACCAATTCCATATTCACTGCTAATAAAAGCATCTCAAAAACACGATGCTACTTCCACCATGCTTCAGTTTTTTGGTGTTTTAATATAACTAGTTTCCCAAGCATGGGAGTGAAAACTTATGCAGTCAAATATTTTGCAAATAATTTTGCTAACTACTGTATATTGTTTTTGCTTCCACTAATAACATGTGGACTCTTGTACAGTATGTTATGACATACAATCCCAATTAAGTCCATATCAGTTCAAAGTTTAATACAAGGGGCGTTCAAGTCAACTCGGGACTTTTGATTGTGCAGAACACAGTTATGAGATTGAAAACGATCTATTTCTTTATATAATCGCATGTTATGCTAATGCACTCATCCCAGCGTTTCAGTAGTGATTGAATACCATCAAGGTAGAACATTTTCTCACTCGAGCCATGATCAGACGTCCAGCTTCATACATGAAACATTGGCCTCCCAGGAACTCCTTTAATGGCCCAAATGTGTTGAAAAGAACTTGAAGGGAGGTTAAGGCTGTACGAACTATAAGAACATAATGTTATAACTGGCCTGAGCATTTCAGTTAACTACAGTTCTCTGTGGTAACTTAAGTAAAGGTTCAGTGTGTTCTGGGTGCTCCGCAGTGCTAACCGGTCCCACCGTGCCCCCGTCTGGACCAAATGCTGTTCCTCCTGCTAATGGGCCGCCAAAAACCTGGCCTGAGGGTGAGACACCTTTATTTTTGTTTAATAACATAGTTATTTTAATTGTCTATGTAATTATATTCATTACTTATTGAAAACTCCTTTTCTTTAACTTCCCATGTTAAATTGTTTGGTTAGGGAAGCTTCAAGTGCAGCATGACAGTAGTTAATATTAATATTTTCTATCACATTACTGCTCAGAACTGTACACACACCAGAAAATGTCGAAAATGTCTTTGAAATACTTTTTAGGTCCCATGGTGAATGCCGCCACACCTTCCAACGCCCCACAGAAGCTGATTCCACCGCAACCCACAGGCCGTCCGTCTCCAGTCCCCCCCTCTGTGCCCCCTGCCGCCTCTCCAGTCATGCCCCCTCAGACTCAGTCTCCCGGACACCCGGGGCACTCGGCTCAACCGGCGCCCACCATCCTGCTGCATCAGAAACACAACCGCATCACTCCCATGCAGAAACCATGCGGCCTGGATCCTGTGGAGATCCTGCAGGAAAGAGAGTACAGGTACAGGACCTTTTTTTAAATTTAATTATATTTCATAATGGTGCACCTCCGAGTGGCGCAGTGGTAAAGTGCTCGCCCTATCATCCGGAGGTCGCTGGTTCGATTCCCGGGTGATGCTGTAACCTCTCGCAGC
>JAQQZS010000036.1:31193862-31204003 GCA_030068045.1 Platyallabes tihoni
AGCGCTGTCCTCCGAGTGTGTTACGCCGCCCCTAACGGTGCGTGAGCGAGCAGTTCGAAAAGATGCGGTCGGCTGGCATCAGGTGGTTTGGAGGAAACACGTGATAGTCTTCGACCCTCCCGACTGAATGGTAGTAGTATAATGTGGGAGCCCCCTAGTGACGGGGAGGAATTGGACACGACTAAATTAGGGAGAAAATCGGGAACAAATCCAAAAAATAATAATAAAAAAATTGTAAAAATTATATTTCATAATGTCACATTAATATTTCACATAACAACACAAACTCTATTTTTTTCATGATGTTTTATTGAATCAGGCTTGAAGCCCGCATAACACACCGTATCCAGGAGCTGGAGAATCTTCCGGGTTCACTCGCCGGAGACCTGCGCACAAAAGCCACCATCGAGCTCAAAGCTCTCCGACTGCTCAACTTTCAGAGACAGGTATTAGCCTTAGGTAGCTCGTTTCTTAGAATGCATTGTTTGTATTGTGTGTATTAGCAATTAATTCGAATGTGTGTCGGTGTGTGCATATATGCTGTGTAGCTGCGTCAAGAGGTGGTGGTGTGTATGAGGCGTGATGCGGCTCTCGAGACGGCGCTGGATGCCAAGGCTTATAAGCGCAGTAAGAGACAATCCCTGCGAGAGGCTCGCATTACTGAGAAACTGGAGAAACAGCAGAAGATCGAACAGGAACGCAAACGACGGCAGAAACACCAGGTAAGCAATATGGACGCGATGAGCGTGTTATTTTTATATTCCTATAGCTTTTAATAGGACATAGGTCATCATATATTAGTGCTGTCAATCGATTGAAAAAAAATAGCTAATCACAGTCATAGATCACAGTTAATCATAATTTTAAAATACTTCAAATATTATCATTTAACAAATGTTAAATTAAAATCTCTCGAATGGTAAAGTCCTTGTAGTAGCAAATATATTGTAAGCCCTGTCTGCTCCTACAGTAGGGAAAATGTCCGTTGAACTTGGCTAGTGCAGTTGGCTAGTGCATGATTCGGCAAACTGTCTCTCTTGTGTTTTTAACACGCCCAGAGTGAAGGAGTGCAGTTGCCATTTGTCATTGATCTTACACTGAGGTAGTTATGGTGACTTACTGATGTTAGACTTACTCTAGTAATTGCTTCTGCAAACTGCCTCACTTTCACAGCATCTTACATTTATTTATTTTTTTGGATTTTTTCCCGATTTTCTCCTTAATTTAGTCATGTCCAATTCTTCCCCGTCACCAGGGGGCTCCCACATTAAGGCTACTACTACCACTCAGCAGTCGGGAGGACAGTCGGGAGCCAGCCGACCGCATCTTTTCAAACTGCTTGCTCACGTTGGGGGCGGCGTAACACACTCGGAGGACAGCACTATCTGCTCCTTCCGCGTGCGTGAGCTCACAGACGTCCCTGATTGGATGTAGAGCCGTGATTAATGTGAGAGCACTAAGTACCTCTCATCCCTCCCCTCTAAGAGAGCTCGGCCAATAAGCTCTCTCTAGACCTCCGGCTGCGAGAGGTTACAGCATCACCCGGGAATCGAACCAGCGATCTCCAGATGATAGGGCGAGCGCTTTACCACTGCGCCACTCGGAGGCAGCATCTTACATTTAACGTATTCTTGTAAAATAGTTCCCCTTGAAGGTGGAACGGTTTTATCCAAACTTCCACCTCAAATCTTTTTGTAACCAAACTTGCCGTTCAGCACACCTGATGATGTTTCCTTAGTCACCTTATTATCCGCGTTAAATGTGCTATTATCAATTGCTATTAGCAACTGGGAAGGAATTAGGGTCAACCCTGGTGCTACCATTAAAAAAACAGTAATGCATTAAAATTTATAGATTATACGTTGACAGCCCTAATATATACACAGTTCCATTTATTGATTTCTTTCTGTTTTTTTTTGTTGTTTTTTTCAGGAATATCTGAACAGCATCCTCCAGCATGCCAAAGACTTTAAGGAGTACCATCGCTCCATCACTGGAAAAATGCAGAAACTGACCAAAGCTGTGGCCACGTACCACGCCAACACGGAGCGAGAGCAGAAGAAAGAGAATGAACGCATCGAGAAGGAGAGAATGAGGAGATTGATGGTAAGGAGAAAAATGCACACCTTTTCACACCCACCCAGAGCAGACCGTACACTCAACAAAGTAGCGCTAATATATATACTGTTCAAACTTCTTTGTTTCTTCACTTCTCAGGCAGAGGATGAAGAGGGTTACAGAAAGCTGATCGATCAGAAGAAGGATAAGCGACTGGCCTACCTGCTGCAGCAGACCGACGAGTACGTGGCCAACCTGACCGAGCTGGTTCGGGCTCACAAGGCGGCCCAGGCTCTGAAGGAGAAGAAGAAAAAGAAGAAGAAAAAGAAGAAGAAGCTGGAGAACGCTGAGGGGCAGCCACTGGCTTTGGGACCAGACGGAGAGGTAGTTGAAAGATGTGTTTTACAGCTTATAACATTAAATTCCTAAATAAGAGCACTCAATGGTGGCGTGTTAGACTTCCCGTTTCACTCGTCAGCACGTGTGTGAGGGGTGCACCTTTTTTTTCCCTCGTAGCCCCTGGACGAGACGAGTCAGATGAGCGACCTGCCTGTGAAGGTGATCCACGTGGACAGCGGGAAGATCCTGAGCGGAGGGGACGCTCCCAAAGCGGGACAGCTGGATACCTGGCTGGAGATGAACCCTGGGTGAGCGTCTGATACACTAAAAAACACAGCTGGGTTTATCAAGGGATGCCCTTGTTCTAAAAGGTTGCTCTCTTCATGTGTGTAGATATGAGGTGGCGCCAAGATCAGACAGCGAGGACACAGGCTCAGACGAGGACGAGGTAATGCTGCCTGTGGTGGAGTTATGCATTATGAAATTCTTTTACAAGGAAAAAAAAAAAGAACAAAATACAAGTGCACTTGTACACATGCTGTGAAGTAAATGTTTAATTTATGCTGTTCGAGTCAAACCGGGACTTGATGACATTTCTCATGAATGAAGACGTAGAAACTATTGACTTTTACACAAGCGTAGTACGGTGATGAGACTCTTAGCCGCAGTAACACATTTGAATGATTTTAAAGAAGACTGTACGTCTGTGAATGACGATCCTGGCTAAGTTGTTCCCCTGACTGCAGTCGTTCCCCTGAACATTCAAAGCTTCATCTGTGGGAAATGTACACACAATCATTCACCAACACCATTTACACATTACAGGAACTCAGCTGTGAGTTGTTGCCACATCTCCCATACAGTCCTGACCTCGCTCCATGTCATTTCCATATGTTTGTAGCATTAAAGGAGTTCCTGGGAGGCCAGCTTTGAGGCCTATGGAGCAGCTTATTCTGCACAATCAAATGTCTCGGTTTGACCCGAACGTCCCGTCGTATAAATACATTAAAAAAAAATGTAATTTGTGGAAAATATTATAATAACGCCTTTAATTTTATACCGAACTAAAATACAGGTAAAAAAAACTATTTAGGTACAACCGACTCGTATAACATGGTTAAATCTAATGTTAATCGTTTGCATTTTTTTTTCCTAAATGAAGGAGGAGGAAGAAGAGCAGCCCCAACCATCCCAGACTTCTGTGGAAGACAAGAAGAAGATTCCTGATCCTGACAGCGAGGATGTCTCAGAAGTGGACGCTCGACACATTATTGAGTAAGAATCCCTAAGACGGGCGTGATCTGTATATAAAGCACTTAAATGATTAGAGTGTAACTGTGTGTAATGATCAGCCTTAAATTAGGTGTATGCATGTGTGTTTGTGCGTTGGTTTGTATCGTAGGCATGCTAAGCAGGATGTAGACGACGAGTATGGTGGCGCTGCGTTCGAACGCGGCCTGCAGTCGTACTACGCAGTGGCTCACGCAGTCACTGAAAAAGTGGACAGACAGTCGTCTTTGTTGATCAACGGGCAGCTCAAACAGTATCAGGTAAAAAAAAAAAAAACAGTGTGTGTCAGTTACTTTCAGTTTTTTTTTCAGGAATGATTTCAGGAAATTAGGAATGAAACTGGATAATGATCACTATCTGTCTCCGCGCATAATACGGATGTAACGTGCATTAAGTAACAATTATTTTATGATTTTTATTTACCTACAGCTGTAAATTTATCTGCTTAGTGGTTAGCACTGTCACCTTGCATCTCCAGGGTCCAGGTTCGATTCCCGTCTCTGTGTGCATGGAGTTTGCATGTGCTCCCCGTGCTTGGTGGGTTTCCTCCGGGTACTCCGGTTTCCTCCCACAGCCCAATGACTAGTTGGCGTTCCTAGTTTGCTTGTAGTGTTAATAAGTGTGGGAGTGTGTGTGTGTATGCGTTTCCCCTGCGATAGATTGGCATACTCTCAAGGGTGTCCTAAGTCGCCTGCAGGGTCCCTCGCATACAGAATAAAGCGGTATAGACAGCTTGCTCATTTGAAACAGAAACCCAAAAACAGACAGGCAGATATCATAATTAAAATAGAAAAGGAACAAACCCAATAATTGGATAACTACTAAATTCCAGAATACATAATGTTAGTATACATATGGAGTGTTACTTAATTAAAGTGGTAGCTGAAGTCACTAAGGTACAAAATTCGGTTAATAGTGGTAATGGGTGGGGATCAATTCATATAAATTCGATCGTGATTCTTTCGTGTGGTGATTCATGGGTTGCTACACTGACTACAAAATCGACAAAAATAAATAAATAAATAAAAATAATAATAAAAATTATACGTTTGCATTAGAAGGTCAAATGTTGCTGTTCCGCTATAACCCTGCAGGTGGCATGCTCTTAACTATTCACACAGTACAGCATCCTGTGTGGTAGGAGTGAATTATTTACTACGGTTGTTTAGAACAAAATCTAAAAAAACAAAAATTTGAATCAGGATACTTACAAAACCGCAATACAAAACGAATCAGCGCCTAGGTATCGTGATAATGTCCTATCAGATGGTCCCTGGCGAGTCCTATTCCTAGTTAATTTTTTTTATTTATTTTTTTTTTTTGGTGAAACTGTTTGCTTGGTGGGTTTCCTCCAGGTACTCCGGGTTTCCTTCCACAGACATGCAGATTAGGCTAATTGGTGTCCCCGAATTCCCCGTAGTGTGAATGAGTGTGATGATTTTCACCTTGTGCCCAAAGTTTTCTGGGATTGGTTCCAGGCTCCCTGCGACCCTGTATAGGATAAGCAGTATACAAGATAAATGAATGAATGCATGAATATTTCCATGTGTTTGTACTAGGGGTGTCAGTAAAGTAATATTTTTTAGCACAAATCTTAATCTTTATGTTGCGAAATTAACGCATTAACACACTCATTGTTTTCGCATTATATATACACACATATATAGGTCGATCTGATTTGACCAATAGAACCAGAAGTTGAAGATGCTCTAACGGAAGCAGTTCTGAGAACGGTTTAGGACCGCAGAACCAGCTTAGTCTAATAGGCCCTGAGTCTAAAACTGTTTGACTTTTGGTTTAGATGTGACCTGCGTGAGATTGAGGAAGTGTGAGGAATTTAAATTTATTTGAGTTAAAACAATTTAACACATTAAGGATTTTAAATGAATCACAAGCTTTGACGCTTTAATGCGACAACCCTAATTTGTACACATTTATATATTTTTTTTTTTACATATTTGCACCTTCAAGCTAATTTCCAAGTTAAAAAAATACTTTTTGACCCATCTTTTAATAGGTCCTTTAATTCTCCTTTCTAAAAGATTAAAGGTTTGGAGTGGCTCGTGTCCCTGTACAATAATAATTTGAATGGAATCCTAGCTGATGAGATGGGTTTAGGAAAAACCATCCAGACCATCGCTCTCATCACCTACCTCATGGAGGTCAAACGCCTCAACGGACCCTATCTCATCATCGTTCCGCTCTCGTGAGTGACAGAGTGCTTATAACAACTTCAGTTTATTTCCATTTCTTGCTCGATTGTAAAATATGTGTTGGTTTAAACAGAACTCTCTCTAACTGGGTCTACGAGTTCGACAAATGGGCCCCATCCGTCGTAAAAGTTTCATACAAGGTGAGCTGGACCTGCATCTCAGCATTCATACAGTATACACGAACAGCTGGTCACAAGCCGTGTTTTTAATCATGGAAATCTAATATTATGCTCAGGGATCTCCTGCAGCCAGGCGGGCGTTTGTTCCTCAGCTCCGCAGTGGCAAGTTCAACGTTCTTCTCACCACCTATGAATACATCATTAAAGACAAGCAAGTGCTGGCAAAGGTAATAGAGGCACATATGATTCCTCATACTGTATAATTTCTAATAGGCTGTACAGACTGTAATGTATACAATATATACAATGTACAATACAATGTAATGTAATGTATAAAGATCTGTCGAACTCGTCAGATCGAGACTTTTGATTGGCCAGAATAACAGAACTACAGTAGAACCTTGGACTGCGAGTAGCGTTTTGCAAGATGAGCAAAAAATTTTAATCAATTTTAACGACTCCTTCATCATTTATTCCACCCTTACTCATTCAGAGTTAGACTTATTTGAATTAGATTGTTCAGGAAATACAGTGTGAATATCAGCCTCAGCCTTATCAGCCTCAGTCTTAAAAAACATCTCCTCCGTAAGTGCAGTTGACTATCACAAGATCCAAGGATGACAGGATCCATATTGTGTAGTCATTGTGATTTGGTGCTGGAAAAGTGCACAAATACAGGATGACACTGCACTGTCACTATGGTTCCAGATTCGCTGGAAGTATATGATCGTAGATGAGGGCCACCGGATGAAGAACCATCATTGTAAGCTGACTCAGGTGCTGAACACACACTACCTGGCTCCGAGGCGTGTCCTGCTGACGGGGACGCCGCTGCAGAACAAGCTGCCGGAGCTATGGGCGCTGCTCAACTTCCTGCTGCCGACCATCTTCAAGAGCTGCAGCACTTTCGAACAGTGGTTCAATGCCCCCTTCGCCATGACTGGGGAGAAGGTCTGCATTTTAAAAATTTTTCTGTGTTTTTAAACAAGCAAACTTGCGTGTCGTGTTTATTTTGCCTGTTTGTGTTAATGAATATAGAGTTTGGATCATTTTTGAGTTTGATCAACAACACAACAAAAAAAGTCTTTGTAAATAGACCAGTGTTAACGGCCAGAGTATAATTTAAAGCCTCAGCACCACTTTTAGAATAAAGAAGTGCAGGTATTAAATTAACATAAACTCATTTTTATTTTTTTAAGCTTTTATTTCTAAAGAGTTTTAGAATTTCATAGTGAGAATGTTTCTCTCAATTATAGGTTCGGGTGTTTTCATTGTTATAGAGGAGCTCAAAAAATTTATACACATTTCAATAGTTATCTGTGCACTTGAAATTGCTTGAAATTTCAAAAACTTGAAATTGAATTACGGCAGCAATATGTAGTACTATGTTTTCTATAAAGATGTCATTTGATGTTTGTTTAAATTTAGTAATAACATTTTTATACATATATTTTTCAAGTGTGTATACATTTTTTCGGTCCCCTCTGTAAATTCATTGCTCTGTTACATGCGTGTCTTCACATAGACATTATGAGCACACACTCGCACATGTCTGCAATGATCTTCCAGTCATGTTACTGTATGTTCCATAACATTTTTTTCCACCTTTGCATGTTATGTCATGTTACTACATGGGCAGTTTATCTGATTGTTACATTATGAAATAACACAGATGGATTTCTTGTGCAAAAGCATTTAAATTTGCACAACTATGTAGCTGAATATAGGATTGTTTTGTTGTTTTTATGCTGGTGATACCAGTCTACGATTGCAAACAAACACCCGACAAGATTGTAGCTAACATCTTACAAAATTCATGCAAGAAATTTCACATATAGGCTTTTAGATTAAAATGTCTTGACATCCTGACAGAGTGACAGTTAAACCAATATAAAGAAAACTTATTCCTGGGGCCTGACCTTTACTTTTTCTACTCCACAGGTGGACCTGAATGAAGAGGAAACCATCCTGATCATTCGCCGTCTGCACAAAGTGCTGCGCCCCTTCCTCTTACGTAGGCTGAAGAAAGAGGTGGAAGCTCAGCTACCTGAGAAGGTCAGTACATACCCTCATCTTTTGTCAAGCAAACAAGTTCCTAGATAAGGATTTTCCAAGATGGCTTACAGAGAATTTTGAACTTTCGGGGTGCGTCGTGTGTTGCTGCAGGTGGAATATGTGATCAAGTGTGACATGTCGGCGCTGCAGAGGGTTCTGTACAGGCACATGCAGGCCAAAGGGGTTCTGCTTACAGACGGATCTGAAAAAGATAAGAAGGTAAGTAGTCACAGGTTTGGTTCAGATTCTGGGTGGTGGATAATTTGTTTCTGAAATACCTAATAAAAGGATATGATTGCGTCTAAGTTAGGAATGAAACTGGTATAAGGAATAAAAGTCAACAGCAGTGTGGTGTGATGCAGCTTGATGCTGAGCTCAATTACTACTACCCAGAGTCAACACCAACCGCAGCACATGCTGTAATGTTTTGTTCCTTTTATACCACAATAGATGCCAAATGTGTTAAAGAATGACAAAATATACTTACAGTGGCATGCAAACGTTTGGGCACACCTAGTCAAACTTTCTGCTAATGTGAGCATTTAAGCAAGTGGAAGATGGAATTATCTACAAAAGGCATAAAGTTAAACATAAAGCACTCTTTTGTAATGTTTTTAGCAATAGCAGGGTATTGGTTTTGTTGTCTACAATTTGTCACGGCGTGCGCCTGTGATGGGCGTGCGCTCAAAACTACTATTGCTCCTCGCTCACTCCGTAGGCAACCTAGATAGGCGGCACCCCCTTCTGCAGGTATGCAAAGGGACGGAGCTGCATATTCGGGCTGGCTGGCGATAATCAGCGTTAATAGGATCTCGGGTTTGCTCCGCATTATAAAAGCAAGGCGCGGAGTTTAGTCCGGGGTCCGGGAAAAACGTGATGTGGTGGAGCACAAGAGAGTGGGACCCGAGTGGGGCGATGTGACTCTGGAATTCCGCCCTTTGATCCCCGCGCTGAGGACAGCGCGAGGAAGAACTGCGCGAGCTCCCGTGGCACCTTCACTCCTGCGCCGAGCCCGCCTTCGCGTCCCTGCCGCGGATCACAGCGTTAAGGCCCCCAATTCCATCCGGGAAAGCCGCCCAGCCGACGGACGTCAAAGAGGACTCCCGCCTGAGGCCGCGCCCACGGAGAGCTAGGAGGGGCCAAGCCGGCCATCGACAACAGGAAAAACGCTGTCATGAGGGAGCGTGCAGGAGCGCTGCCTCCGAGTGCTCCGTTCTGCCTCTCCGCCCACCGCCACCTGTCACCAGCTGTGTGCCCGCATGCCAGCGTGGCACTGCCCCTGAACCTGCACGTGCACAAGCCTTCCTTCCCTTTCTTTCCGTCCTCCCTCCTTTACCCCTTTCCTTCCCTATTTTACCTTAAATAAATTACCCGTTTTCCCGTAAGACCTCGCCTCATGTCTGTGTTTCATGGTGTCGCCCATGCACTTGGGGTCGAACCCGTTAAAATTTTTGAGTGAAAAATGGAAAGGAGCACCTTTCCAAAAGAATGGGAACGCCAGGAGACTCTCAGATAACTTTGACAAAGGTATAAGACCTTAACTAGCCTGTTAGGGTCATCCTTAGGAAAGGAGAAGTGATGCAAACTTCCCAGTCTCCTCTAACCTTGTCCCAAGAATCAGCAGCCATGGGTTCCTCTAAGCAGTTTCCTAGCACTCTGAAAATAAAAATCATTGATGCTCGCAAAGCAGGAGAAAAATGTAAGAAGATCGCAAAGTGTTTTCAGAAACTAATTAAGAAACAGCAGTTAACAGGAATAGTGGTGGTCAATAAAGGGTCTGGAAAACCAAGAAAAATATCAGGGAGAGCTGCTTGTAGGATTACTAGAAAGGCAATATGGCCTTCATGGAAGAGTTATCAGAAGAAAATGTCTCCTGCATCCTCACCACAAAATTCAGTGTCTCATTTTTGCAAAGGAATATTTACATGAGCCTGATGCATTTTGAAAAAAAAAATAATGTGGACTGATGTGGTTAAAATGAGCAAAAAGGTATAGTACAGGCCAAAAGTTTGGACACACCTTCACTCATTCAATGTGTTTTCTTTATTTTCATGACCATTTACATTG
>JAQQZS010000036.1:31252083-31271818 GCA_030068045.1 Platyallabes tihoni
CTGCACCCTTTATTCTGATTGGCCAGCGCCGAGGTTACCATAGGGATACTGTAGCAACCGCACGTGCGCTCCGCCCTTTTTACCATATATAGTCAGTTTTGGCCGCGGTTGTAGCTTCTGATTGGTGGACGCCTTTTTTCGTCACCGTTTGAGAAGTCACGATAGAAAATTGTCAGTGTTTTCCCAAGCGCGCAAATTAAAGGTACTGGCGCCGAAGAAACTTGTTTGTTTTGGTTTGTTAAAATTATAACTAAACATTGTGAAAGAAAAGACGGAGAAGAAGCGGCGGCTAACGGTCGACACGGCGATACAACAACCGATTGAAGGCGTAGATAAGGTAAGCTGAAGCGACGGAGCTCTCTGCGTTAAACTACTTTCATTTCCCTATTCTTAAAAAAAAAGCGCTCGCGGATCACTCAAGTTTGATGATTTACTCAGGTTATGGTGTATATTATATATGTATTTTTTATGTCTATCGTATTCGGTTTTTACCTCCTTCCGAATGTCCGCTGTCGCGTCTTACTGACAGCTAATCGAGTTATAACACTCAAGACTACGCTGTGGTAAACAAGTTAGCTTGTTAGCTTAGCTCGAGCGCTCTGCCGGCATTTAATTAAAGGCGCTCGAGACCTAACAAAGCGCAGCACTACGATACAAAAAGCCGCATTCTCCCCCCTCTGTTCTTTTTTCTTGTTCGATAAAACCCGTCTACAAGGTGCATTTTGTGGTGTTTGTTTGAAGGGCTGATAAAATACCACTATCACAATAATGGTACTGAATGAGAGCGACGCGGGGAAGAGTCTGACTGCGGCGGCGGCGAGAGGAGACGCAGCGGAGGTGCGCAGCCTGCTGGAGGAGAACCGAGTTCATCCTGACACCAGGAACGAGTTCGGCAAAACAGCACTACAGGTACCACAAACACACAGCCGTACAGTTACCTCAGACACACAGCCTGCAGTTACCTCAGACATCATACAAACGCACACACACACATACATACATAGAGCACTACAGGTACATCAAAGAACATATACAAACACACACAGCCATTCAGGTACCCCAAACAACATACAAACACACACACACACAACCATACGGGTACCACAAACGCACACACACACACACAGTCGTACAGATACCTCAGACAACATACAAACACACACAACCGTACGGGTACCACAAACAACATACAAACACACACACAGTCGTACAGATACCTCAAACATCATACACACACACACACACACACAGACAGCCATACACGTACCACAGACAACATCCAAACACACACAGCCATATAGGTACCTCAAACAACATACAAACACACACACAGCCGTACAGATACCTCAGATACAACATACAAACACACACACACACACAAAGTCGTACAGGTACCTCAGACAACATACAAACACATACAGCCGTAGAGGTACCTCAGACAACATACAAACACACACACACACACACAGTCATACAGATACCTCAGACAACATACAAACACACAACCGTACGGGTACCTCAAACATCATACACACACACACACAGCCATACACGTACCTCAGACAACATACAAACACACACAGCCGTACGGGTACCTCAAACAACACACAAACACACAGTCGTACAGGTACAACACACACAGCTGTATGGATACCTTAAACAACATAGAAGCACACAGCTCTACGGGTTCAAGCTGTATATACAGCTTGAATAGAAAGTAGCAGAAGTATAGTTAATTATTATGTTATAGGCGCAATGCAGTCTTAAATATATAATATATTACTATAAAAATTAAATTACTGTAGCTAAATTTTTATTGAAAAGTGATGATCCACAGGGCAATGTGTATGTAATACATAATAAGTGTTCAAGTCAAACCGGGACTTGTGATGAAATTGCTCATGAATGAAGGCAAAAAAAAAACGATTGACAGCACAGTAGACACTGACAGATACAGAAGACTGTAAGCACAGTCCACTGATGAGACGCTTAGAGACGCAGTACAACATTTGAATGATGCAAATTTGGAATGCCTGATCTTTGAGAAAAATTGATGGATAACTTGTCTAATCTGTCTGTGGAAACTGTTCACACAGTTATTCACAAACACCTCTTGCACATTATAGGAATTTGGGCTGGGAGTTACTGCCACGTCATTTTAATCATGGCTCTGGTGTACGGAGAAAACTTTCTACCTCGATGGTATCCAAGTGAATCACTAGGATAAGTGCATTAGTGTAGCAGGGGATTATATAGAGAAATAAAAGAAGTTTTCACTCTCATAACTCTCAAAAGTCCTGGTTTGACTTGAACACCCCTCGTAGTATACCATTACATATAATACCATATGTCAGTATATACAATGAATATACAGAATGTCTGTGGAATTTTCCTAAGGCAAGCCATCCTGGTCCTTTCTGACATGATCAGCCTGTAAATATTTATTCTGACAGCATTAGATACAGCACCTGTAAAAGGAACACATTTGCCTAACCCTATCCGTGTAGATCTAGCTTTGAGCAAACACACCTGATCCAGATCCTCAAGGCTTTTAAATGGCAGCTGAGTTTGGAGAATCAGTTTTGTTGGTATCAATTAGTATTAATTAATTGTTATGAATTAGCTTGTTGTGAATTTTACCATACAACTGTTCTGCGTAAAATGCTGCTTATCTCTCTCTCTTTCTCTTTTTTTGGTTGCTTTTATTATTAGTGCATTTCCATAATATATCAACAGCACACATTCACATGGAGCTATATTCTATCTTTGTATGTACATGCAATTGTTCCAAAGTTATTTTGAGCCTACTAAAATGTAAAAGATCTGTATTTTAAGTGTCATGACAGTAATGACAGTGTTTATGACAACATTATAAACATGGATATCATTGTGAATAATGGCAGGGTTGTGTCAGCTGCTGTTAACTAATTTCAAATGGAATGTTGAATATAAGGGTTTGGTAACTAGTAAGTAGCTTGTAAGTAAGTAGAATATAATTGTTCCAACTGAATTAACCATTTAAAATACCACAAAAAAATAATATAAAATGTTTGACTCCTTCAACATGGTGAACGAATTGTTTGAAAGGATTAATTCCATTTTAAAAAAGAATGAGAAGATCTCAAACTGGGTATATCCACCTACCATCCAAAATGCCAGCTAGCCGTCTTGTTATTGCTAATATAGCACTCGTCACTCCTTGAGATGAGGCCCAATACATGTCTAAGTTTTTCATCTGCAGTGTCATATTCTTAGCAATGTATTTGTCAAGATATACCATATCATGTAAATTTGCTGCAAATACTGCTGTAATTCAACTGGAATTAAGCATTAAAAATGATATTTTTAAACACACACAACTGGGTTCTCTGCAGGTCATGATGATGGGTAACACCAATGTTGCGTGCCTGTTGCTGGAGAATGGTGCTGACCCGAACATCCAGGACCACTTCGGGATCACGCCAGCCCACGATGCTGCCCGGACTGGGTTTTTGGACACTTTGTGTGTCCTAGTTGATTATGGCGCCTCGGTCAACATCCCCGATAACTCCGGTGCTCTGCCCATCCACATCGCCATCCGAGAGGGCTTCAGAGACGTGGTGGAGTTCCTGGCACCGCGGTCGAACCTCGGCCACCAGGACACGAAGGGAGACACGGCACTGGACATCGCAGAGGCTTCGTGCACGCCGGACATGGTGGAGCTCCTGAAGCGGCAGCTGGAATCCTCGCTGGCTTTCCAGTCTTAGAAACGTCTTGTTTTGAATTGTCACTCTAAATTGCTAGAA
This sequence comes from Platyallabes tihoni, assembly GCA_030068045.1. Classification (NCBI taxonomy): domain Eukaryota; kingdom Metazoa; phylum Chordata; class Actinopteri; order Siluriformes; family Clariidae; genus Platyallabes; species Platyallabes tihoni. The sequence continues at coordinate 31,255,869 of JAQQZS010000036.1, forward strand.
CTTTTGTTTTTGTTTTTTTCTTCTCATGTAAAGGACTAGGTTACATTACTACAGTACTATGTTTATTTTAGTGTATTTTATGGTTCAGTTAGACAGTTAATACTAGATGAAGAATGTAGCAGCAGTTTTGCACAGAGCAAAGAACTGTCGCCGGAAACGTGGATCGCCTTCCGTTCACCGTCGATTCGGGAGTTTGCCATGCACAATTGTAGTACAGCTCTTTTTTCATCCTTTTATAACCGAAGTTACATTTTACTGCACAGGTCTGTGTAGAAAACTTGAACTGTTAACCATTTTTTAAAAGAAATCTCATGAAATTACTGTTGCCTTTTCTCACCTAGTGAGACTGTGCAGCATGCACTGATGAACTTGCATGATCATTTTCTTAGTTTGTATTCGTTTGTGTGTGAATTACAATTTAGTGTGTTTTTTTCCCCTATGTGTACATAGCATTTTATGAAAATATCACCTTATTTATTGAGAGATTGTAAATAGATTTATGTTTAATGTGGGATTTCTGATGTTATTTATAAAGGTACTTATCCACACCCCTCTTCCTCCCCGACCCTGAAAAAATGTACTGATGTAATGGTATTGTTATTACATGAGGTCTTTGAAACACAATTAAATTCTTAAACTTGAAATGATTGTCTGGCTCCGAGTTGTACGGTGTGGATGAAACCGGAATCTTCTTTTACCACAAGAGGGCTCTATTCACAACTTATTACCACAAAAATTACCCCAAACTTTGGTGCTGAATAACTAATTTCTTAAATTAAAATCAGGACATTGGAATGTATAGAGTTGATTTAGATTTTCGAGTTTTTATACCTTTTTAGGAATTATTTGACCTAAAAATATCCTAAAAACACCAAAACGGTGATCTACTGTATATAACACTAAATCTGGAATTCAATTAACTTTGATGAAAGTTGATAAAAATTAATCGAGAAACTGAATAAGTACACTTTTGTAGTTTAGCATTGCCATCTAGATGTGAACTCATCGTGTGCATGTGTTTGAAACCAAGGTGAGCCAGCAAGGACGTTTATAATTACGCCACAAAGGAATGTGCTTTACTGCACAGGCTTGACAGCAAGCGATCGCTCAGGTAGACCACAGAATAAAGCACTGAGGACAGGAATCTTATTCGTCCGCAAACATTGCTGTTTAAAGGACATCTGCACAATGGACGCTATTGTTGGCTCTCCTGCTTTAAAGCCCAAAGACTTGACTGGCTGCCTGTTGCATTTTGTAACAAAATCTCCAGGGACATTCATTCAGATCTCTTGGTGTGTTAGTAGTTCCTTTTGCCTTAACTGTAGAAATATAATGGATCCACCTTGTTTAATACTTTAAACAAAAACAAAAAAATCCACCCTAAACAGCGTGTATATCGATATTTAACATCAATATGCATTTTAAATTAAAGACAAAATTATCAGGAGCTTTAAACTTTTTAATTGACATAGTATGTTTACACTTTGATTAACGGTTTACCCACAATGCCTTCTGACTTCCTGCTGAGGATCACCAATGGGAATTTATTACCTAAACATAAACAAACTGATGCAGCAGCACTTTAGTCCTTAATCCTGTCCAGTCCTTTGCTCAAATAGACACGCTATCACTTTCATGCTAATACAATCGTCAATAACGTTGTGCTCATTATGTCTTAAATCACTCATCAGCTAAGATTACTTTATCATAACTTCTTAGTTAATCACTCGAATGACAAAAATACAACACTAAATGATTAGTACCAGAACCATGTTTTTATATAAACATGGTTGTTGAAAGTTTTCTTCCCTCTGAAGAAACTCTTAAGGTTCTGTATGCAATCCTACAACATGGTGTTTAATTATCAGATTAACATTTTTTGGAAGCTCGAACTCTTAACGATTCAACGAACTCTTTAAATAACGCCGCTAGTAAGAGTGTACATTAAACGTTTAGCATTCTGAGGTTTGATTAGTGATTTCTTAAGCTTTTTAACCTACTTAAACCTACTTTTTTTTCCCTCTCTCTTTCTTATCTTATAACAGTATATTAAAGCAGATCCTCACTACCTAAGACTAGAGGGCGCCCTTCAGAACATTGTGTCAGATTATTTATTTTAGTTTAATCATAGAAACTAGTTTCGGCATGTGCTTCAGTTTCGAGTGTAGACAAGATGGGGAAAGTGATGGGAAAGCAAGTAGGTGAGTCTTTTCTGGGATGACAAAAATAAAGTGAGAAAACAGGGGTTGATGTCACTGCATGCATTCAAGGAGAATATGAGAATATTCTCATGAATAGGGTTATACTTCAGATAATGGCCTTCTCAGCATTTCTAACTGTGCACAAACAAGAACAACACTGCTACACCCATTTATGACTAACCCTAACCCTGATCAAGATTTAACCTGATTGGTTAGAACTGGGTACGCCAATGCAGTACACTGACTTATAGGTGCAGATGTAGGTTCATTTAGGGTAAATGAGAGGGTAACGCCAAACTCAAAAATTATTTAACATTACACTTGGATGATTTCGCTTTTAAATTTTAAGTATGAATCCACACACACATAACTATCTACTACTAGTGATCAAGCATCCTTAAATCTAGTTTAACCTTCTTAAGGCAGTCGAATTTCTGTCAATATGCCTGAGGTGTTGATCTAAATACTTCCACAGTTAGTTTGAAATGAACAATATAATGAATTTTACACTGTGTGCCAGGCGATTTCTTTTGCTTAGGCACACACGGGTTAGTTAAGATGCAGGCAACACCTGCTGCAGGTCACATCTTGTTGTCCCAGGTCACATCCTGTCTTTTCACAAACTGGCTGAACTGCATTCCAGTACCGAGGTATGAGTCACATCCAGCAGAGTTCAAGCTTTACACCTGTGTGACCAGTTAGAGTAATCCATTGATGTTCAAAGTGTTCAAAGAAATGAGCAGCAACAAAAGCGTGTACTGTACTGGTAAAAGAAGCCTAGAAAGCTGAAAACTCGCTTGTGGAAGAGGCATCCTTCAAATCAACTTTTTATTACTGATGTCACCCAGAATAACTAAAGCCATGGCAATTTCGGGTTGGCCTCAGTTTTCAGAGCCGGAGGTTGCCCCTTCATTTGAACAAACCTTAAAATCAGCGCCAACCTCAGGCTCTGAAAAATGAGGCCAACCAGCAAGTGCCAAAACGTGCAGTTCCTCAAATGATCACTAGGTGCTGGCTTCAAAAGTGAGTCAATTACTATAGACCCCCATGCTAAAAATCCCAACTTAAAAACAAAACAAAAAAAAAAAATCAGTTTTGGTCTTTAAAGCTAAATTATCCATTCCTATCATATCTATTAAAATTAATTAAGCCATATAGTTATGCATTAGGGGCGTGAATTCTTTGATTGGCTAGCTGTCTGCTGTGCTTCACCAGTGAACTGGAGTTGTTATAGCTTAATTTACCACAAACATATTTTAGGAGTTGACATGGGACAACGTGTAGTGTATGGATGATGGAGTTCAATCAACTACAATGTAATATTAAAATATAAATTAATGTTAGCCACCTTCGCATTTTAGCTAAGATAAAGCTAACTAGCTTGTGGTAACTGAGGTGTTCCAATCAAAAACCAGACTCCATTTGTCCTGCTTATTTGCAGATTTATGGATTAAGATTTATGGTTTAGGCAGAGTCACCTCAAATTGACTCTTCAGAAAACTTAATGGTGACATCGTAGTAGGTTTGTCCAGTTTTTTTAAATATAGTCTATGTGTAAAAAACTAATTGGTCTACGGAACATTTAGCATTTTGGTCTTAAGCTCCAATTAAAGATGGAAATAAATGCATACTACTTTATGGCCAAAAGTAAGTGGACACCTGACCTTCACATGCATATGTGGCTCTTCCCCAAACTGCTGACTTGACATCGGTTGCTGACCTCATTTATGCTCTTTTGCCTCAATTGGTACAAATTGGCAAACCACTGGCACAACCATGTTAAAAAATAGTATAAAACCATCCCAGAACTGTGGAGGTTGTTATAATAGCAAAGAAGGGACCAACCCTGTGTTAATGGCAATGATTTCGAAAAGAGCAAGTATGGGTGTAGTGGTCAGGTGTCCTCATACTTTTGGCCACTTATCCTAGGTTAATTTACCATTAAAAGGATCGTCCTTTTGGGGTTGATGACTTACCACAACCAATGATCATATATTAAATGTGAGTGAAAAAATTATACAATTCACTAGGTTTTAAAATGCAGTTTAAAATAGTCGAAAACTGTCTTGAATTAACAATTGATCAAATGAATTGAACTCATTGATATAATGACCAATGAGCTCCATCATGATGCCTCTTTCGACACCTTACGGGAGCTCAAGAAACTTTGTGTACTGACATTGTGTAGTAAACTTAACATCTAAAGTGTATAAAAACATTTTATTTCAAGAAAGGTACAAATATTTCCACTTCAAAGGCACTTCAATGCAGCAATTAAAATAAATAACATCCATTGAAACTGCTCGTTTGAAACGGTGAGTGTTCGTGCCAGACGTGACTAAGATTTACTTGGCATGTTTTTTTTTCCTATGCAAAGAGGTAAATAAATAAAAAATAAATTAGTCATGCCCAAGTTATATGAAACGTTCAACTTATTCAACCTATAAAAAATTCTATAACCCATGAAGTATGTTTCTTTATAGTGAATATGCTTTGGTTTCTCCAACTCAGCTCAAATACGAGTGTATCATTGATTCACCTTTCCTTCATTCTATCTTTTACGTAAGAAGGCAACATATCAATCAGACGCTCCTCTACAGTCAGTCCAGTCAACTTTAGGAGGTTGCAGTCACTTATCTCGACAGGCAAAGACTCCAGCCTGTTCCCCTTTAATTCCAGACAAACCAACTGAGCCAAGTTCCCAACCCTCGGAGACAAAAAGGCAATTCTGTTATTCCCCAGCTCAAGAGTCCTCAACCTTTTACATGAGAACAGCTCATCTGGGAGCACTTCCAATGAGTTGTAAGCTGCAGAAAGGTGCCGCAGGCTCTGCAGGATACCAATCTCAGGGGGCAGTGAGGCGAGTTGATTGTGGGAGAGATCCAGGTGCCGAAGCTTGGTACAGTAGCACAGGTGCAGCGACAACCTCTGAATCTTGTTCCAACTCAGGTCCAGTGTCTCAAGAGAGTGCAGTTTGTTGATGTGTTCAGGGATGTAGCGAATGGAGTTGTGCCACAGCTTGAGCGTGCTCAGCCGGCGACAATGCTGAAGGCTAAGAATTTCCTCCACGGTGGTAAGCCTGTTCTCCTTTAGATTCAACTGTTGCAGGTTGGTGAGGCTGAAAATAGCACTGGGGAGACGCTCCAGATCACAGCCAGTCAGCTCAAGTGTGGCCAAGTTCCCCAGCTTCTTTAGACTGCTGAAGGCATGCAGCCTGTTGCCTTCATTGTGTACGCATAATCTTAAGAGCTGTCCACCTACATCCACCACACTGGAAGGGATCTTGGTAAGTTTACTACGCAATGTCAGAACACGAAGGTTCTTGAGCTCCCGTAAGGTGTCTAAAGAGGCACCACGATGGAGCTCATTGGTGAGAGGCCCACTTAGGTGTAACTCTTCCAGATTTGTTAAGGTGTACATCCACAAGGGGACCTGATCTATGTTGCCAAAGGTGACGCGTAGGAATTTCAGGTTCTCTCGTAGGAAGGTGAGTGCTTCCAACTGAAGTCTGGCAGGACAGTGAATAAGGGAGATTTCCTGTAAAGATGCAAGTTGGGTCACTGTGCTAGGAATAATCACATTATTGACCTGTTCCAGCTTCAGAGATTCCACTTCTGGGACATCGAACACAGTGCTGGGTAAGCCTGGCAACATGAACAGGTGCAGTTCTAAGCGGTTGCTAGAGTTCCTTGAGAGACGTGTGCGGAGTTTCTTGATGGGCCACTCATAATTTAGGTTCACCTGACTCAACCTGCTCTCACTCACTTCAGAAAGAAAGACAGCAAAGCGTTTAGAGTGGAGAGGGTCGTACTGATCACTGAGGTGCAAGAGGAACGCAAAGTCATTTTTAACATCAGGGATGTCGTTAATCCCCGTCTCCAGACGCACATGCTCAAAGGAGTATGCTTTCAGTGGCCGATGGAAGAGCCAGTAGAGACAGTATATGCATAGTAGTCCATACACACCAACAAATCCAATGTAACAGTACGCTAACTTTGCGAAGAGGTGCGCTTTGTTGTTATTACAGCAGAACAAACCAAAACCAGTCAGGCTGGGCGGGACTCTGCAAGTCACCACAATCTCAATGTTAGATACAAGGAAAACACTATAAATAGTTATAATGGCAAATTTTAGCACCTTAAGTGATGTCTGGAGAACATACATGAGATAAAGGAGGTCTGACTCTTCTACATGAGTCTGAAATTTCCTCACTTTCTCAAAAAGTGCCTTGGCCTGCTCAACTTCCTTCTTGTCCAGGACTGATGTAGGGTTCTCAGGCTCCAGCACATTCTTCTCCTGGTCAGACACAACTGATGTAGAACGAATAAAGACAGCAGATTTGTCCTCCACCTCCTCATCAGGACTTTCCACTGCCGATGCTTTTATTGTGCCGTTTTTCCTCCATGTGACCATGTCTTCTCTTTCCTCAGATACCTCACTAATTGCTCGAGTGGTCCAGGGGGAGTCAAAGCATTTCCCCAGGATTGACACAAACAGCTCAATCTTGGACGACGTCCCAGGGAATTTAAACCAGAAACTGCTTGCTACCATGAAGATCATGGTCTGGATGACTACCAAGTAGGGGAAGTACTTTCCATACCAGTGCACTGCAGTTTCGTAGCAGAAACTGTTTATGTAGATGTACTGGTGAATGTCTAAGTCATTCTTTCGGCCAAACACCTCTACGACATTCGGGGCGATGTTTTTGGTAATGGCGTACTCCCACAGGCTCTCATTCTCTCGGAAATTTCGGAGGTAGCTGCAGTCCATGCTTTCATCGGTGTCTCCAGTGATGCGATCAGGGAGACAGGAGATCTTTTCCTGTGTCAGCTATAAAAAGAGAAAGTTGTCAGAGACCTTACACCTGAAATTCATATGTTCATCATGTGGTTTACACCATTTAACATTCCATTTCAATTTATCACTGCCTTGTTGAATTTTCAAAACTGAAAGCGTCTAACAGATCCTCTAATAGTTCTGACTGTACTTCAAAGATATTTATCTAAGAAAAATATATAATGTTTAAAAATAGTAAAGCTTTGGGATGGATGTTTTTTCATAAGTTTCAGCTTTTTAGATTTTTTTTGTTGTTAGAGAGTCTTACTTTATATATAAAGATATTTGTCAGTAACATGACAAGCTCTGTATTTTTGTCTTATTAATGTGAACAGAGAAAAGTAAAGGCTAGTAAGGGAATGCCTCTCATAGCTATTATACTATCTGGCTATTACACTAGAATTACGTAGCTATTCACTGATACAGTAATATTATTGTATTTTAATTTTTTTTGCGCAGTCTATAAAGTAAGTGATACAATCTAATCTTCTCAGAGAACATTAGATTGTATCACTTTTGATTTTGCAGAAATACAGAACACAGTTATCTCCTTTTATTTCTCTCTATAACCTGCTGCTATGCTAATGCACTTATCCCAGTGTTTCACTAGTGCTTGGATACCATCGAGGTAGAAAGTTTTCTCAGTACGCCGGAGCCATGATCAAACTACCTTCTTCATGTCTGAAATTCTGGCGTCGCAGGAACTCCTTTAATGACCTAAGCAGGTGGAATTCTCTTTCCTGAGCAAGGTTAGGACTATACGGAGGATGTGGCAATAACGCCTGAGTTTGTGAAATGTGCAAGCAGTATTTTGTGAATAATTGTGTGTACAGACCCCACACAAAGATGTAACTCTGTAGGTTGACACCAAGTTATAACTCAATTTTCAAAGATCAGGTGACTCTCTGAATATTCACAGAAACTCCTGCAATGGGCTCCGAGCCATCGCAAACAAGCTTGTCATTCATGGACATATGACCTTCTTTAAAACATTTGCATTTACATGTTTTACTAAGGCTAAGAGTCTCATTACTGTAGTCTCGTACTGTGTTTGAAGTCTTCTGTAAATGTCAATCAGTTTTAGGCCTTCATTCATAAGAAATTTCATCACAAGTTTCGGTTTCACTTGAATGGCCTTGTACATATATGATAAACAGTTAAAAATGTGTTGTCATGTGTTGTTTATTAATGATATTAACTGATATTATGATATTAATAATAATTAGCAAATTGCTGCGGTATAAGAGGAATAAAACACTCAAGACATGCTGTTTTAAGCAATGCTTTTGTAACATTGATTAAAAATACTTTTAATCACTGTACTAATCCAATTGCATATTAAAACTATTTATTTTGAATGATCCATTTTGAATATGAATACACGAGAATGCAACAACTGTACAATTAAAATATTCATTAACTTATATTTAATATTTGTATGTTTTATAATACAGTACGTTAATATTCCTTAACTTATATTTTTTGTGAACTGTATAATGGTACTAACGATTAGCAGAACTACATTAAATAGCATGATATATGCAATATTGTGTATTGTTGAACACTGATGTTTTCTTCTCCTTACTAGTAGCTATTCAACCAAGAAGTGGCATTTTAAACATGGAACAAATGACTTGCAGTTCGTGTAGGAATGTTCGGAAATAAAATAAATATCCCTTACTCGATCATTTCGTGGTAGGTCTAGATGGCTGCATAAAGCAGGCTTATAATGGCTAATATAAGATCGTATGAATGAAATATTAAGCCCTAGAGAGCATCTAATCCAATTCTATTTGAATCTAGGTCAGGACAGTGCAAAAAAAAAAAATGGCAGGAGTGTTATGCCTTACATGCACTAGAAGGTTCGACTCACCAATAAGAACTTGTGAATAATGGATAAATATTAGCGAGGTTTAAATTTCTCCCACACGCTACAATATTTTGGGTATAATTTATGTGGCTCCAAGTTGTGTTTTAATATACTGTCTCTTTTTGGCTTATATTCTTCTCTTTTTGTCTTGTGCCAGACCATAGATAATTTGTTTAAGAAGTGGTGAACCTGGTTAGATCACTGAAAAAAGTCATTTTTGAAAAATAGCCATTTCACATGAAGGCAGCGGGGAAGTCGCCGTGACGTAATATGAGTACACGAGAATGCAACACTTACAATTATAAGTGTAATATAACCCACAAATCCCACTCATTTTAAGGACATGTATACGAAATAGGTCTTATTCATGGAACGATCATAGAATGACTCATATCTTCCAACAAGCTTAACATTAAAGTCAGACGCCCCTCTGGCACATGATCACACAAGCTCAATGGTTAATAGTGGCTAGTTCATTTGAACTAATAGTGGCTAGTTCATGGTTATGATAAAATTAGTTCAAAGGATCGCTGTTACAACCAAAGAACCAAGTAGAGCATGATTAAAGTCAGAATTCAAAGCAAGTGATAACAAACTAACTTGTTTTCCATGACTCGAATATCTCTCAGATATTTTACTTCTTTTTCCTGTTTTTTGTTGCATTTTTAGGTAGTGAACATAGATTCATTTTTCAAATCCGTTTTCTAGCTGGTTTCCATAACACATCCGTTTTCATAACACATCTAAAATGACTTTCAAGCCACCTCACCTGACCTCAGCCTGTTGACTTGTACTCGTGAGAAGCAGACAGGAATATAAATGTAAGGAGAACCTAATCTATAAACCTATTTGAATAGCAAAATGAAACCCCAGTCACATGACTCGTTTTCTTATCAGAAATACACTGCATAAGCGGCGTGAAGGATATTCAGTCAATGTGAAAGGTGAAGGTTTTCTACCTGCATGGTGCATCCGAAGACGCCGATCATGAGCATGGCAATGCACAGGTACTCCGAGAAGACGTCCCACCATGGCTTTAAAACTCGGAACCGCGGATTTTGTTCCGTGGCAACGTTCCGGAACTCATTAATTGGAATCATCCTGCATAAAAACAATACAGATTAGCGTAGTATTTTAATATGACATATCACAGGTGTTGCCAGTGCTATTTATAACACGTGTTTCACTTTTGTATATTCAATTGTGTACCTCTGTACATGTCCAGTATTTTTCACAGGTTTTTAATTATGGCTTTACAGAAAACAAGAGTCTCTATTTAAGCTCTGAAATCAGTTGAGCGTCTTGCGTAATACCACTAATATAAGTGGTTCCTTATCTCAAAGCATGGTTTCATAATGTTGGTTGTACAGCAAATATTCAGAAGTAGATTCATAAATTTGGTCATTTTCAGTCAACAAATTAACTTCTAGACCATGCAGTAGCCTTCTGGTTTTGGTCATTGTTGATTCCAGAGTCCATCTCAGGAACACTGGGTGGCGGTGGAACCATATCCTGGGTGGGACAATAGTCCATAACAGGGAACTGTTCACACTATGGGGCAATTTAAATTAGCCAATTCATGTTCGCACACGTTTTGAGGGGGTGAGAGGAAAACAAAGCACCTGGACGACACCCAGGAACATCACCCACAGTGACAGCAAGAACATGCACAGAAACTCCACACAGACCGGAACACTAGCTCAAGATTGTTTCTCCATCTATACTGGACAACTTTGGTCTTAAGATATATTTGTCAACATTTAATGATTGTTTTTATATATCTTATTTGGAGCACAGCCAATGCTGTCAGAAGATTCAAGATTCAAATAACTTTATTAATTCCAGAGGGAAATTGCTTAAAGAGGGAAATTGCTTTAAATAAAAGTATATACACTACTGGTATATTTTTGTTACCCAGTGGACAAAATTTTTTGTCTTTACAACAGCTTTCTCTGTTTTGATGATGGAATCCAGTAAAGAGTTAATATAAGTAAGTCAGCATGCTTTTGAGGAACGCCTATAGTCATTACTAACTTTTTTTTAACTGGTGTGTGTTTATGTGTGAAAGCTCCTGCCAAGTCCAACAAACTACATACCAGCGATTTAGACAAGTGATGCACAAAAATGAAAGTTTTCCCTTTTTAGAACACAGATATCCTATGAGGCTTTACTTTTAAAGGATTTACAGCAGCACATTAGCATCAAGATTTGCAGAACTGTTTTAATAATGGTGCTACAAAAACGTACATACCCCCGCTGTTGGCATGTGACGCAAAAATGTACAAAGGTTCCTCTATAAGAAAAATATAACCTATGCAATGCTTTTATAGTAGAGGATTATCAGCAATATTTGCAGAACTGATTTAATAACAGTGCTTAATTTGTTACAGGAACTTACATACTGCCGCTTTAAGCAAGTATTGCAAAAATGTAAACGTTTCCTCTATGGAACACAGATATCTGTCTCTATAGAACATTTTAAGATTCTTTTTTATCTCCACATTGAAAACAACAAAACGTTAACAACAACAACAAAAAAATCTTTTCCAACAGTGCTTGCATGCCTGCTTAAGGATCTGTCCAATGATGGAACTTTCAAATCTCTTTAAATTGTTCTGGATAAGAGTGCATGATGCCTAAATGTAAATGTAAATATCCTATGCATGACTTTTAGAGGCTTTACTTTTTCAACACAGAAACAGCAAGATTTGCAGAACTGTTTTATAACGGTGCTTAATTCATTACAAAAACTTTCAACTGCCTCTTGAAGCAAGTGATGCAGAAAATTGTGAAAAGTTCCTCTATATAACACAGATTTCCTATTTAAAATTGGTCACACATTTAGTACCAGAACTTGTTTGGTGAGAAAAAAAAACCCTACAATAATACAGAAATGAAAAGACATTTTGGGGCAATACAAACTGCTGTTTAAGTGAATATAGTTCTTAAGACACAAATATGCACGACTATGTAAATAAAACATAACTGAATTATTTTTAATTTAACATATAAGCAACTCACCTGTTTCTTTTTTCTTCCTCTCACGTGCTCATCATAATCTCGAGCGCGGTGCGTTGCTTTAATTAGCGCTGCTCTATTTCTGTTCTCAGACTGAGTCTCGCGGACCTCCGCCGGCGCGGTTATATTCAGGGTTGCCAGATTGGTTTCGGTGGTGTTGTAACTCAGTCTCGCTTTACACACCTACCCAAACCGACACGATTTTTAAACAGATTTGTTACAATTGTATAAAATATACACTGAATCCACGAAGTCATAATGTATCTAAATGTACGGTTTTAATTCATTAATGAATGGATTATAATATGGTATGCAACAATGAAAATCTGGCAACACGAATATGGGCCCATTTTACCTGTGTTTCTGAGGTGAAAGTGAGAATACACACGTTTAAGTAATTTCCTATTAGCTGAAAAAGAATTTTCATGCGAAACAGGATTATTGCTGGAATGTGCTGGAATAACCATTTCATTTGCCAAACCTCCCTTATCAAATTTTACTCACCCATGATGTTTTCATTCAAGTTATAATGGTATTAAAAATAAAAAACATTTTTTTTTGTTAAAACCTTAATTTGTTTTAAGGTTTAAAACAAATATTGTGATAAAGATATTGTTCTATCGTCATCGCCGTTCTGTCGAATTGCTGAGAAATTCCCTAACACCATGTGACTAACAGACTGATGTTGCAAACAACGTCAGTCACACACCCTCAAATAACTTATCTGTCATTTGTAGAATTACAAAACCATGGCAAACAAAACAACAACAACAACAACAACAACAACAATAACTTTTTAAATGTACAGTCGTACACAATGCACATTGCACTGTAAATAGGGGAGTGGCGCCATCATGTGGTGAAATACCCTTTGTGTATTCAACTACTTGGACTTTTCCTACAGCCAATACATTGTTTATTCTGAAGGTTTCGTTTAATAATTCTAAATAGCTGGGATTTGCTTGAGGGAACATGATTGTGGCAACACTGTGGCTGTGTGGCTGACACTGTCGCCTTACACCTTCAGGTTCCTCGACTGCCTGGGGTCTGTGTGCATGGAGTTTCCTCCGAGTGCTCCGGTTCTCTCTCACAGTCCAAGGACATGCATATTAGGCTTTTTGGAATCTGTGAATGTAGGTGTGTTTGTGTCCTGAGATGAATTCACACCTCTTTTGTCTCCTGGGATAGTCTCAAGGCTTCCTGTGACCCTGTATACAGGATAAAGCAGTACAGACAATGAGGGCCAGGGGTAGCTCAGTGGTTAAGGCATTGGACTACTGTTCAAACCCCACAACCACCAGGTTGCCACTGTTGGGCCCTTGAGCAAGGCCCTTAACCCTCAACTGCTCAGATGTGTAATGACATAAAAAAAAAAATGTAAGTCGCTCTGGATAAGAGCGTCTGCCAAATGACTAAATGTAAATGTAAATGAGAGGAAGAGACAGACAGAGAGAGAGAGAGAGAGAGAGAGAGAGAGAACATGATTGGGTCATACAGTATGCACATCACATTCAATACTGACTCTAAGGTTTTCAGTACTAAATGTGCTAGAGTGTGTGCACTCTAGGTAACTCCACTAAAACACTTTATTTCTTATGACTTACATTTTTATCTCATTATACATCTGAGCAGTTGAGGGTCAAGTACTCAACAGGTTACAGCTTAGCAATTCTGGGGCCTGAACCTAAGACCTTTCCAATCCTAGGCCAATACCTTAACCACTGAGTGACCCCTACCCCTATATTTAATAATATACCATAATTAATGGTTTGCCTAACTCCATATTTTTATTCTGTTACATCTCAAAACACATATACATCTACTATTTATTTTCATGGTATCATAATTCGACCAATTAGAAACTTTTAAATCCAGACTGAAAGCTCACTTCTTTTCCTTGGCTTTTACACCTGGCTGAGATATTTGACCCCCTTTCATTCTTTTAAATTTTGAATTTAACTTTTTAGTTAAGTTTAATTGATTATTTATTTTAATTAAATTATTTATGTATGATTTCATTTGATTATTGTTTTATTAACTGTTACTAACTGATTTTTATAGTTACATAAAATTTTATTTGCTTTCATTTTATGCTGTTTAATTCTGTTTGTTTTATTTCTATCATTGTACAGCACTTTGGGCAACTTCAGTTGTTTTTAAATGTGTTATAAATTAATTTGACTTGACTTGACTTGAGTGCTCATGAGTAAATAAAGGTAATAAATCGTCTATATACCAGATGCGTCTATACACCGAACTTTTCAGATTTTTATTTGGTCTATTACATAAAATGCCAATAACATACATTTACATTTGTGGTTGTGACAAAATGTAGAAAGGTCCAAGAGGTATGAATTATTTTGCAAGGCATTGTACTGTATATACAAGTATACATAAGTATATGTAAGTATGTCACTGTTATTCATTTCAAGATTAAAATAAAATGAAATGAGTTCAAATTTGTCCAGTGTTTAACCTCTTGCAAACTATGGAAAAATTTGAAGTGATTTCACAGTATCTTGTGGCCTTACATTATATATACTATTTCATTCCCACACCTTAGGAAGTTATGGCCACAACATAGAATCTTGATCCTGTGCCTTACTTAAATCATGGCCGCAGAGTATCAGGGCTCTGTAATTAAAACCTGTAAACATGATAATTTATAGTTATACAATCAGCCAACCATGTGGCACCAGCATACTGAATAAAATCATACAGATACAAGTCAACTGCTTCAGATAAGGCTCACATTAAATATGAAAATGTTTTATCACTGTCACTTTACCTGTTGCGTGGTTGTTGGTCCCAAATGGGCTGGTTTGAGTAATTCAGAAACTGTTGATCTTCTGTCATACTAATGCTAAATATAAAATAAACTGAACAAGTGAGAGACCTTGTTATAAGTGAGATTGAAGATAAATGGCCAGACTGATCTGAGCTGCCAGGGCAGATGTAGTAATTCATATATACTCAGTTTTTCCTTTTTAGAGTTAATTTTGTACAGCACTAGTGACAGCCTGTTGCAGCAGCTCTATCTTCATAACAATGGTTATCACAAAAGAATCACAGCGCATTGAAACTTGGGGTGGGATGAGCTACAACACTGAAGAACCACATAAGGTTTTACGTCTGTCAGCCAGGAACTGGAATCTAAGACTAGCATGGGCACAGGCTCATCCAAACAAAAATACAAAAAATATAACCTGGGCCCAAATTAAGAAAACTTCTTAAGCCTAAAAGTTGCTCCTAGTGACTAAAGAAAATTCTTAGAATTATGACATTTTCTTAGAACTTCCCCTTTACATATAGGACTAAATCTTACTAAAGATAAAAATGATTCACAAAATATCTTAGCCCTAAAAACAGCTCCTTATGTAAAAATTGTTACGAGTAGTGAGGAGGACTTTTAAGAGGCTTAAGAGTTTCTACAGCAGAGGACAAAATTGCGGAAAGAAGAAATATTCTCCAAACACTAAATGTAAAGCCAATTTGGTTTTCTTGTTGTTATTTCTTGTTTTATTTTCACAAAGAGTGCATTTCAAGACCTTTGCAGAGGTCAGAGGTTATTTTTTATCAACCAATCACAGTCCTTGAAGTGCTGCATCATCTTTAGCAACGGGGTCAACCACACCTACTCACTCAGAGTTGCTTTAAGTTTCGTAAATCAGTTTAGTCTAGGACTCCCAGCTAGGCCTTTTTAAGCTAAGATAGGAGCTCTCAGAGAAAATTCTAAGAAGCTTTGTGAATGTAGGCCCTGGTCTTTTGCAGTTTTCATCTGTTCAGTCTGGATGATACTCATCAACATGCCGTTCCTGCATGCAGTCCCTCTGCTCACAGGCTGTTTAATTGCTTCCTGCACCATTCTGAGTAGACTATTGTTTCTAAAAATCCCAAATCAGCAGTATCTGAAATGTACAAACCAGCCAATCTGACACCATACTACATACTTATTAACTCTTGCTGCTACTTTAAGGAACGGTTACTGGTTCTGCACTACCTCAACTCATCACCTCAACACCACA
>JAQQZS010000036.1:31271943-31294154 GCA_030068045.1 Platyallabes tihoni
GGAGGAACGTTGTTTCGTTTCACTGTGTACTAACTGTATATGGTTGAAGTGACAATAAAGCCTACTTGAACTTGAACCATCAAAAAGTGCAACTTAAATAGACTGTCCTGCAACCATGTAAATTACTAAAAGGTGAGCCATTTTGCTCCCATCAATCTAAAATGGATTACAATTAATAAAATCAGTTTGGTAAATAAATGTAAGAAATTAAATATATTAACTACTGTGTGGAAATTGGTTGCTTCAAAAGTAGGCTGTTTTAATTACCTTTAAGATATTTAGTCTATAACAGAAACTTTGAATAAAGTAGCCTGTACTCATGATTATAGTTCCTCTATTAATTCACTAATATAAAGGATTTTGTACTTTCCTTATTCTCAGAAGTTGCTCTGAGAAGTTTCCTACTGTGAATCACTTTTAGTTCAAAACTCCCAGCTAGGACTTTTTAGGCTAAGATAGGAGCGCTCAGAGAGAATTCTAAGAAGCTTTGTGAATACGGGCCCTGGTCTACATAAGCACTCATTGAATACATCTTGTACAATCAGATTACTTGGTTGGACATAATTGTTGTATAATAAGTGATTAATAATCGACCTTACACATACCTGAACTCTCAGATGCCGGAGGTAGCCATGTCCCAATGTACCCACGAGACGACAATTTTTTTTTTTTGCAAAATTTGTTCAAAAGAACTTGAGTTATCCAAAAATGTCCAATTCTTATATACAAGTCATGTAAATTAGCTCAGCATTAAGGACACAATGAACTAGAATAAACATATCTTTAATACACAATGTCTTGTACAATACATTGATTGCTGGAAAATGTACAAAGCAGTCTTTAAATTATCTCTCAATGTTAGTAATAAACTGTTAAAGCAAAAACTACTTCCTTTTTTTTTTTTTTTTTTAAACAGACAGATTTAGAAAAAGAGAAGTCACAATTTGCCGTAACTTAAACACGGCACATGCTCAGTATGCGATGAATAGAAAAGGAGATTGGTGCATTTATTCAAAAGTTGAACTTGAGGGTCAAGCACGAAGAGGAGGGAAAAAAATAGTTAATCCAAAATAAATAAAGGAGAAATTCAGACTCTGTACAAAACTCCCACGACATTTCTAAAATCTTGGAAAATGTAGCTTGAAATACTGTTATAAATACATTAATCAGGATTTGTTTTTTGCCTGCTCATGAAAGATGTCAGTTCTGACTGTGGTGTTGGCCTCAAATGGCAAGGAATCCCTCTTTTCTCCAGGTAATGCTACATTCAGCATTAAATGATGACATTCTATTCCACTATTTTCCAAAACCTTCATCCCAGACATTTCATTTGTGCTCTTGGATATTAGATACTGTTTTTTCTTTTCTTTCTCAGGTCCACATTGGACCCTGAAACACTTTTAAATGAGATGCCATCTAGACAAAAAAGGCCATGTCATAAGACACACACTTATGAAGGGTTTACTAATTAAAAAGCAAGTGACATCAGCAGAGAAAACGCTCAACTAAATCTAATTAAGTTACTCAATAACCAGGGTTATAGATGACCATGGTTCCCAGCATTAGCAGTCACCTTGTATAAGCTGACTCACGATTCAACTCACTAGTTAATCACTAAGGCGGTGTGTCATGACAGTGTTTGTAAGCACACACCCAAAGAACACACCCTGAGTGAATAATGGGTAATTGGCCAATACACCATGATCTGGATAATTATCTAGTGAGTTGAATGATGTGTTTCCCTTGTTTTAATATGCCTGAATCAGTGTGTTGATAATTCCCATATCAGAATTTTACAAAAATAAAAACATAATTGGCTAAAACAAGTTTGATGTCTGAATCGTGTTTTGCACAAAAGTAAAAAAAAAAAAAAAGGCAGTCTGTTACACCCTGTACACATTACACATCATCATCCAGGTCACTCGAGTGGTACCTCGGCATACGAATGCACCGCCTCACAAATTTTTTTGACATAACTGAAATTTTGCAGGAAATTTGCATCAACATACAAAGCATTTTCAGCATTCGAACAAACAAACGAATAGAAACACTGGCTAAGTTGCGTGTTTGTCCGGGAACTGTTGAAAACTTGTTTGCATCCATCAAGCAAAGTTGGTTTACATATTTTTTTTTTTTTGAATTTTGTGCAAGATTTAGTGAAGACATAGCACAATGGGTCCCAAGAGTATTAGCAAGGACAGTAGCAAGAAGAAAATGGAGCCACTTTCAGTTTCATTAAAAAAGCAGCCCGTTAAGGGAGGTTTAAATGTCTATTTATTTCACACATACTTTACTTCATTAACATGTCTGTTCTAAACACAAAATACTCATAGCCAAAATATGATTATAACATTGGAAATTGGTAATATTTTTGGGTGGCTGGAACGGATTAAGAACTCCATTAAGAACTCGCCTCTGGAACGAATTAAATTTGTATGCCGAGGTACCACTGTACATCTTTGTTTTTGCCAGTTTTGGATCTTGAACTTGGTTCTTGTTTGTTAAAATGCAAAAACATGCATAATTTAAACATATTTACCCATTAGTCAACTGATCAGCATAGATACTAAAATGAGACCAAATTGATATCTATTACAGTACTGTGCAAACATTTTAGGCACCCTATATTTTTTGGTACAAACTTTTCTATGGATTTTAAAAAATTATTTAGGACATTAATATTGCATTAGTACAGAAATCATTATTATTTGAAAACAAAATTAAATGTTAAGAGAAAAATACTTGTATGCCAGAAAAGAAAGCAGCATGCACTGTTCAGAAAAAAAAAGGAAGCTGGGTTTGGCAGGGAAAAAAATAAGTCGGTGCAACAGTAAATGTCCCCAGAACTTTGGGAGGTTCTGTATGGTGCTCAGTAAATCTTAGTAGCTAATTTCGTTTTTAAAAAAAAAACGCAGAAATTGTACCTGAGACTAAAGGGTCCTCAAACCGACATCATGCCAAATACAGACTCTTCATAAATTACTGTTTTCTGGGATTTACAGTATTTTTTTTTCAGCTATACATGTTCTACATGAATTATTTGCATGTGCCTAAGACTTTTGAACAG
The DNA here is from genome assembly GCA_030068045.1 of Platyallabes tihoni. Lineage (NCBI taxonomy): Eukaryota > Metazoa > Chordata > Actinopteri > Siluriformes > Clariidae > Platyallabes > Platyallabes tihoni. Next base: position 31,275,011 of record JAQQZS010000036.1, read on the forward strand.
TACTGCATATCTAATATAGAACATTTAATGGTGCTTTCCTTTGAATGAATTAGAATAAAAAACACCCCTCTCCTATTATTACTATTTGTATTTTGTTGAGTCCACAGGATCTTGGTCACACCTCTAGCTCACAGTCTGGCTGTAGTGTTTAAGTGATATTTACAAAAATGTCACTCTTACTTCTTAGCCCCCCTCCAAAAAAAACCCTAAACTGGTGCAAAACTATCCTTTAAACACAAAACATGTTTTGGCTAATTAAATAGATAAACTAGCTCACAGTTGATTGCTACCTCTATGGGTCCTTGTGCCTGGCACTATGATGGTTCAATAAGCCCAGGACGGCGAAACAGACTCAGATAATGAAATGTGTTGTGAGACACAATAATGGCACTTTAAAATGTTGACATCCGTGGTCCAAGGGGCTGATCTACAACTTCTACTTCATGAGAAATGTTTGGCTTTTAGTCAGTGCTCATGTCTGGTTTAGATGGGAAAAGCTGGTCAGTAATACAAACAGGAAACACAGGCTGATTCAAAGTAATGATCATAAAACCAGCAGGTAAAAAACTGAACCAGTCCTGTCTGGAAGCATCGTCTGGTCTCTCTGATATCATCAACACCACAGATTTGTGTGAACCCTGTAGACATCCAGAGACCCGTTTGCTCTCGATTTAAAGAAGACTATTAAAGTTCTTGAAGCACCAGAATTGTAAATCACTGATGATTCCTGGCTGAAAGAGGAAGGAATAGAAATATGGGGGGGGAAGAGCAGAAGACAGGAGGCACTAGAATTTCTGACAGTCTTTCTGACAATCGATCGGACATTCTTTCTGACAGTTTTTTTGACAAGGCTCCATAGTGACCGCAACACCAATCCCACTCCGCCCAGATGTCATCCTCGTGACTTCGGTCCATGTGTCCGTTTCAGGGTCGTAACACTCCACACTGTCCAAAAAGGTGTTTCCATCATATCCTCCTGTTAGACAAAAGAAAAATATATGAGAAGCCAATTTAAACACTTTTCGAACAAGTAATCAAACACTACCCAGTCCAGGGATGACCTGACGCGAAGCAAACTTCTCCAAAGTGCATAATTTTCTTACAAAAGCTTGATGAAATGCGTTTTGACAATTTTGAGAAGAAATTTTTCTGGATCAAGCAAGCAAGACAGAAGGAAAGAGAGAAGGAAGTGCGTACAAGGGATGTTCAGGTTAAAATGGGACTTTTGATTTTACAGAATAACAGAACAGTTGTGAGAGTAAAAACTAAGTAAACTAAACACTAAAGCCCTTGTACGTATCTAAGCATGTATGTATCCACCAATCTATCACAAAATTATATATAATTATCGGATAATTAGGCCAGTTAGGCTGCAATGATCCGACGCTGCCTGAAATATAATTATTGCAGTCCAACTGCTATACATAAAGTAATCTGTGTACAACGTTACACAACTTTACACACACACTCCTGCCAGATCCATGCTGACTCCCACATCCGGCCAAACCTTATTCACAGAGCAGCACCATAAGGGAATTCTTTCCTGGCCTGAACTCTGGCAACTTCTGGCTAAAACCAAACTCATAAATAACAGCTGAACCAGTGACAGCAGTGTCACCTCCCAGTCACCAGAGGGCATTCGCAATGAGCTGCACTTTTACATTTTTATGTTGAAAAACTGCTCTTGCAGGTTACACCCGAGTCCTTAGCATGACAGGTCATTTAAGTCACTTGATTCTACTACTCGGTTAATTAGCAAGCCCTTCATGAGGTCCATGTTGTTAGTGAGAAGGGTCATTTTTTAAAACGTCTGCAGTCTAACAGCAACCTTCTAGGAAAGTCTGTGAGTTAATAAGTAGTAATGGGTCTGGATTACTAAGGAGGAGCTGATGAAGGCTCTTCTGATGTAGTGATCAACAGCAGTTTCTGGAAAAACAAGGGTGGAGTTCAAGTCAGATTGGCTCATCCAACTCTGTAAATTCTTATCCAGCTGCATGAATTCAGAGGGGGTTGGAGTGCATCAGTTTTTTTTTTCTTCTTTTACTTCCTATTCTAGGAGGAATTTGTTTCTGCACAGCCATTAATACGAAAGCATGGAAACTCTTGTCTTAACATAAAACAGACCAGTGGCAGTTTTCCCAGAATGAGTTTGATAGTTAGCATGCAGCCCTGTATATAATGGCACTTTAAGCTAAATCGATTAAATGAATTAAATCCAGATGCGGACGTTTGGTCGGCTAATATGTGGCATAATTAATTTTAGGGCCAAGTATGTTAGCAACTGGTTGAATATTATGATATTAGCAGAAACAATAAGGGGGGGAAAAAGTGTCTTTGACCAAGGAAAATCGATTTGTCTGCAAAACTAGGGAATAGGGATAGATTGTTAGAGTCGATGAGGTCTGAAGTTGGCAATATCGGAGCTGGATATTTTCCCCATACCGAGTGCGTAGATGCGTCCTTGGTGGGTGGTGACTCCCAGAGCGCTGCGCCGGTGTTTCATTGAGGGGATGAAGGTCCAGCTGTCCGTCTCAACTTCGTAGCGCTCCACCGTGTTCAGCTGATTTGTGCCGTCATACCCTCCCATTACATAGATATGGTTATTCAACGCACACACACCTGAAGAAACCAAATACAGCAAATGACGCAACAAAACTGAGTATTATCCAGTGACTATGAAGAAAAATGTTTTTAATGACTGAACTAGAAGGAAGCAAAAACTGCTGGTCTAACAAGGACTCACCTGCTCCACTGCGGACGGTGTTCATGGGTGCCGTGCTCCTCCATTCGTCTTTCTCAGGGTTGTAACATTCCACTGAGCTGAGCCGATGCGTTCCGTCAAACCCACCCACCGCATAGAGGAGGCGGTTAATGACTGCCACACCCACGCCTATTCTCCGGGTCAGCATGGGGGACACCAGTTGCCACGAGTCTCTTTCTGGGTCGTATCTGCATAGAACACACACAATCAGTGGCCCTCCAACAAATACAAATGGTTTAACATATAGATCCCGGGATAAGTATTCACCCCCTCTTGAACTTTTCCAATTTTTCTACAGGTTGTAATGCTACAACCTGCACTTTTCCACACATGCACTTTTATTCCTCAACTCAAAATTTAAAGCCATATATATATATATATAAAAAAAAATGGAAAGAATATGGCAAATCCACACCCTATCCAGGGCGTACCATGCCTTGTGTTCCCTGGAATAGGAAAACCATACACAGGAAATACACCATAGATAAAGAAAGGATGACAAATCTATGACTCAAGTATCAAATCCACAAAAATTCATGGAGTACAGTAGGTGACGGGTTGATTATTTCAATGCTTCTCGACTGTGTACTGATGACATATGTTTAGCCAATTTCAATGTGCATCACTATGATTCTCAAAACACCGGACATTTTTCTTTACATTCTATTACATTATAGGATATTGGGAAACTATACTTTTAAAGATTTAAGGGTCTACATTGCAGGGACAGACAGATTCTTTAATAGTACAGCAAGGCTTAATAACTAGTTTCTCTTCCTTATTCTTTTAAGTTGGCTTTGATTCATTATTTGAAGCCTGACACTCATGGGCCTGGACTTGAAACGCTCACTTCCTCCCCAGTTGTCTATAGATGAATCACAGTGAATAAGGCATGCTGAGACCAAACGCTAAACGCCTTACGGCCGGAGAGAGAGAACGAGAAAGAAAAGTAATTTAAGAAAATATAATAAAAATATTGTGTTGATGTATGAATCTTTTAATTATGGTTTAAATAGGGATTAAGCATGTCAAAAAAAAACACCTCATTATCGGTTTGCTGATCTTTTCTTTGTTTGTTCATCTTCTTCAGCTTGCTTATAGAATAGTGCTGATAGAAGAGCACATGTGGCAGCATTGGTAGAAAGAATATCCAAGCAGGCAGAAAGTAGATGGAAAAGTCCACCAAAAAACAGTAAGCCAAGAGAAAAGAAAAAAATCGAATGTGGCTGTAACATAATAATAATAATAATAATAATAATAAACACCTCCATATTTACCACCTGAAATAGTCAACAGTCCTCCCCATGTAACTTTAAACTGCTGACCAGTCTGCGGCTTGTAAATTCAGATTCATGGGTGAAGTGAAAGTAACTGCTGAAGCTAAATCAAAAGTGTGGCTTTCACATCCCACACCCTTCTGATTTCCGCGAGTCGACTCACGGAAGGCTACTGGACCAGACAACATCCCAGTGAGTGATCCCAGAGTGCTCCGATGTTGTGATGTTTTTAAATGACATTGAGAACGTCTCTCTGAGCAGCGCTGTTGTACCCACATGCTTTAACGCCACCACCATCATCATCATCTCTGTACCGGAGAAGTGTCCTGTGTCATGCCTCAATAACTTCCGTCCTGTCACAATCGCAGCACACACTATTATGAAGGGAGATTCGACATGAGGCACACCAGACTCTTCTGCCCTCTCATTCAGATCCCCTGCAGTTCTAAACTCTCAACGGCCACCGCCACCACCCTCCATCTGGCACTCACACACTTGGACAAGATGGACACATACATCAGAATGCTGTTCATGATCGTCATTTCAGCATTAAAACACATCCATTCCTCAGCACCTGATTGACAAGCTGAGCTTACTGGACCTGAATGCCTCCCTCTCCACTTGAAGACCTCCTCAATGGGAGACACCAAGCACTGGGTCACCACAAGGCTGTGTGCTCTATCCACTGCTGTTCACTCTACTGACTCACAACCGTGCAGCAACGCACAGCTCGAAGTACATCATCATAGCACATCATCACACCACATGGGTCTCATCAAAAAGGTGGCTGTTGACTTCAGGAGAGCGCAGAAGACCCACTCTCTGCTGAACGTCAACGACTCCTCTGATTAATTCGTCAATTACAGCTTGGTGTTCATCTGGTGAAGAACCTCAACTGGTCCATCAACACCAGGCCCAAGCCCAGAAGCATCTTTATTTTCTAAGAAGCCTGAGCTTCCTTAGCAGGTTTCAGAACTGCATCATCCCCGACCACAAGATCTTTTTTAACGAATAGTGAGGACAGCTGAGATGATCATTAGGGTCTCTCTTCCCTCCATCACAGATATTTTGCACCACACGTTGCATCCGCAAAGCCACCAGCGTTGTGGATGATCTCATACACACCCCTATCACAAATTCTTCATCCTTCTGCCATCTGGAAAAAGATACCAAAGCGTTCGGGCCCACACAACCATATCCAGGGACTAGACTTACACCCACACACGTACTTGAAACAATCCCTGAACATTTTGTCTCTGAACTAGTGCTGAAAAAGCTGTAAACAAATACTGTAGTGTACAGAAAGCCTGCATCATTGCAGTAAAAAGGCAATTGTGTCTACAGTTCTCCTCATTTGGTATCATTACTATTTTGCGACATCTTCTTGCATTTTATTTACTTTTGAATGGTCTACTGGTCGGCACCGTGCTTATTGTTTTGTTTAGTAGTAGTAATTGTGCAAGTCTTGCACAATTTGCACATTTGAACACATGCACTTTATGTAGTCCTGAGTTGTTCATTTTAGTCATTTAGTCTTGTCTAGTTCTGTGTTGTTTTATGTAACACTTATGTATCCTAGGGGAGCGTTGCTTTATTTCATTGTGTACTATAAGAGCTGCATATGGTTGAAACAACAAAAAACCCACTTGACTTGACTTTTCTCCTCTGTGAACCGACTGCTTTGGCTGAAAAACCAGAAAATCTAGTTTGTTCAAATGTCTCCCTACAGTATATTCCTACGTGGCCAACACTCTGGATAAACCACTGAAGGCACCAATGAAAGTGTAGCGGGTACAGCAGCACTTTATTCCTAACTGCTGGATCGAGAAACCGACCAATAAACCTACAAATCCGGCCTTTTTTCAGATGGGTTTCCAGTACGCATGAACGCACAAAAATCATGAGGGGGAAAAAAAGAAAAATAAATTCCTGCTGTTTGTCCTTTTAAATTTTTGTGAATGCTCAACTCCTTTTTTTTTTTTCAATAGCTGAGGTAGCAGTTTAGCAGTTAACCCCTAAGGGCTAGCAAGTGAAATATTCTTGAATCTAGCCAAACATATAACTAAAACTATAATTTCTTAAAATAAGATTATAACAAACCAAATAGATTATTTCTAGTTAAACATTACTAAAATTGCAAGCGAAAAATGTCTTTTTCTACCAGCAGGTAAGTTAACCTATTTCAAGGAATTTATTTTAAGAATATTTCACTTGCTAAGATGTAACGTTTAGCTCGTAAGAAGAACTAGGTTAGCTGTTAGCAGCTAACCACTAATGGCTAACCTAACCTGCTTTAGTCATCGTGAATCACTCTTACATTTATTTTATACCTTATTTTGATATTTATATAAGGCTAACGCTTATTTTAAGCTGCAGACACCGAAACTACATATTCGAAAAAGGAAACCAGTCAAAACAACCTGTATTTTACTTTCAAAATGAACAGAAACATTTTGAGAACCTCAATGATTTTTGTAAACTTGTTTAAAAAGGAGCATAGCTTGTGACCTTAAAAAAAAATCTAAAGATGGTTATCAGTGAAAATTCAGACGGCTATCTCTTTAACTACTGTCCTCACCTCTCTACGCTGTTATGATGGATGCATCCATGTGAGCCCCCGACCGCGTAGATCATACCATCAATGACCCCAACACCAATTCGGTTCCGGGGGACGCTCATTGGGGCGCATGGAAGCCAGCAGTTGTTCATGGGGTTGTAGCAGTCAAGTGTGTTGGAGTCCATGTTGCCATCAGGGGCGTTGTTCCTCCCTCCAACAGCATAGAAAAGCCCGCTGATCACGCACGCTGCCAGGCCGCTCCGAGGCACCTGCAGATCTGACAGGCGCAGCCAGGCACCAGTGCCCGGGTTAAACGCCTCGAGGTAGCAGAGCGATTGGCGGAAATAACCTCCAGCTGTGTAGATGAGCTGCGGTACCTTGGGTGTGCGGCATGCTGCTGCCTTGGTGGGCTTGTGCAGCGTCAGGTCCTGAAAGATCTGCGCTAGGTAGTCCTTGCTCTGTGCGTCCCATTCAAAGTGCTCGAGCTGGCGCTGCAGGAAGCGCGGCGGAAGGGAGTGGCATCTCACGGCCTGTAGCAGCGCCTGGACATAGGGTCTCCGCTCGTCACGCTCATACTGCACCCATGCCACGCACGCATGGTATACCTCGGACTCGCAGCGTACGTTCAGCTCATCGCGGCTGATGAGGGTTACTAGCTGACATGGAGACAGATTGAAGAACTCCTCCTGCGTCGCCACCTAGTGGAGCGGAGGAAAAGAAATGTGAATGAGTACAGCGTTTATAATGTCTGAAGCCAAGTGGGGATCCCACTTATTTTCTTCCAATATTTTAGGTGCAAGAATATTTTCACCTAGTGCTGGACAATTAATCGTATATAAATAAAAATTGTGACATGGACATGGGCAATTATTTATTCAGCAAAGCTAAGCTATGCATAATATATGCATAGTCAGAGTTTGTCAATAATTAAAGTAAAAAAAATTGTTCTGGTATTTTTAAAATCATTTTGCATTGATAAATGAATATTGGCAAACATCCTCTTAAGATTTGAATCAGAAATAATGTTATATTTTTATATATCAAACCTAATGTGTGGCCGAACAGTCACACAAATATTGCTAAGCATTCAGAGACTAAAAAACTTCTACCACAAAAATCTTGGCAGATGAAAGTGGAAAAGTTTTTTCCAGCTATTCTTTTCAATGAACTACAGTACTGTGTCTTAGACACCGTGTGTGTGTGTTTTTTTAGTACAAACTTAAACATGTTTATTTTATAACTTCATTATTAAGTCAGTATAAAAGCATTTCTGATTTCCACACATTAGTATTCCAGCAAAATGAAAAAAAAAAACTAAATCAGAAAAAAAGCTTCTGGGTTTTGCTGCATGAAAAAAGAAGCAGGTGGGACAAAGTAAAACCTGAGATTATTATTTTAATATGAGCGTTATCACACCAATTATTGACTGTTTAATTGATCACTGTTTATTGCATTTTATAGTATTATTTTATTAATTTTGAAAGCAGAAACGTTTTAAAAAATTATTATTAACAACCACATCCTCACTCTAAGCAGTCATTCGCATGTGCGTAATAAATACACACAGGACTCTATCTTTCAATGAAAACTTTGTAAATGTTTACCTGTAAGACAAGAATATTATATTAATATTCTTAACATTTATTTATTATTTTCATATAATATATTTAAAAAAATCTTACATAAAAACATACTAATTATCTTTATCTAAAGACTTGACATCCAGACCAATAATTATGAAGATTCAACAATAATCATACACGCATGTACAGTATACTGATCCTGTCTGTTCATGAATTTCAGACACTTATCTATGTATACTCTGGAACATTCATATAAAGACAAGCATGTGAATACAACATCAGCTTTAAAAGAGATTACATATTGGATCACTGCCATGCTTTAGGTTGAGAGAGAAGAGGAACTAATTTGATCCCTCTCCACTGTAGTGACGTTCCTTCTTCTCATGAATGAATAACTGCATTATTGACTGACAGGTCATTTATTCAGCTACAGTACTCCTTTTGTCAGTGCTTTACTTAAACCAAGCTGTAACTGATTCTGAACTGGTGCGTCAGGTGATTTAAAGGAAATTATGTTGTTAGTCACTTTATCAAGCAGGTAGTTTTACAGTGACATGTACAACGTAGCAGTACAGGTATGACTGTATCGGATACATGTACATGTACTCTCGCCACATTTATGGCCTTTCTTGAAATCTTTCCTAGATCCGGAATGAAGTAACTTATTTTTTATATTATTCTTATTAAAACATATGAAATATCGTTGTAAATCACTGATCTAGAGACTTTCTTTTTGGATAAGTTTATTTCACATGTATAGAAGGAGTCTACAGGGTGATTAGCTTGTTGACTATAACAGTCAGAGACTAAGCTGTAAGTAGGATTTTTCCTTTCATGGGAAAGTCTTAACGATACAGGCTTTGTGCTTTAACCTGAGCACCATTTTCACCCCATCGGGTTTTCTTCCTTAAATATTAGCTACTGATAGTCATAATACCTAGCTGACTACTGTATAAAATTTAGCAACTCACTACTCCTCAATCATATGACTGTCAGCTGCTGAATGATCAGTATCACATGAGAGCCTGACCTGACTGAAGTTCATGTAGATGTACTCGCGGGCTTTCTGGTGCAGCTCGTTGCAGCCGATCTGTTCGGCGAAGTTAGCGATGCCGATGGCGTTGCTTGGGTCCAGCTGCTGCACCAGGAAATCGCAGCAGGCCTTCACCACGCTGTCGATCTGATACATCACGGCTCCGTTCATCACATGGATGACGCACTTTTCTCCGACGGAGATACTTGCCGTGTAGGCAAACTCTATCAGGCGGCCCATGACCTGTCGATTCAAATTACACATTGTTGACTGTTTAGCACTGTAACATCTGTTATATGTTCATTTGCTAATTCTAGCTCTGACGACGCCACAGCAATCCTATTAAACCAGTCATTTTTTTCTGGCTGGCATACTCTCTTGCCTCCATCAATCTTATTACTAGTGAAAAAATATTATCCAATTATGGGCATATGTTGGTAGCTGATGTGTCATAGATGAGAGCTAACTGGTGGGTGAGAACTGGCAGGAGATCAATTTGGGGAGAAAACAGGGTTTGTGACTAATATGGAAAAAAAAAAAAATGAACGAAGAAAGTGCTACCAGTTTTAATTGGACATCACTGACTAGCAATGAAGCGTAAAGGGTAAAAGAAATGCTTAGAGAGACCTGGAGACAGACAGACAGACAGACGATAAGAAATACTTTAGCTTTTCCCAGTTAAACAAACGGGTTCCAGCAGTCACAAGCAATTTGTATGTATATTCATCTGGACACGGGCTATAGGAAGTGTTACCATATAAGGAATCAGGAAGCACAATGAGGGGATTGGAAAAGTTCACATCATATTTCAAACCTTACAGCAACTCTTGAGCAAATAAGCAACATGACCAATAGTCTATATTTATCTAATCTTAGAGGAACTTGTTTGTCCACAATATTGCACAAAATGACCTTGAACAAAGATCTTATAAAGTCTTTGTATCGCTGTGTTTAAACTTTGTTACCTGCCAAAATGCGCATTTAAAGCCAGTCACGGACACATCTTAGCAAGAAAACACATCTAACGATGCTAGGTCGTTTAAAACAACACTTTGCCTACTTAATGAAGTCATTCCGAATTGCCTCCATGTTGTTTTATTTATTTAAATTCCAAATCACTCTGTAGCCCCTAATCAAGGAAAGGTGTGTTGAACAAGTGAACGAACACCATGAATAGGACATTAGTTTTCATTTTCATTTAAAGCTATTTGGAATTTAACCCCTGGAAGCTGTAAGTTAATGGAGCTGATATTTAAAAGCGGAATAAGTGGAAATATAAGGGAAATCATATTTTACAGGATTTTACAGGACTGTCCACCACCTCCTTAGTTTATTCTCCTCACCTTTTGGCTATATATGACTTACTGTAAGAGGGGTCAAAGTAGTTTTAAGTACATTAATTGTCGTCAGCACTGCTGGTTGCGGAGAGTTAGTTCCACCAGTTGCAGAAGGAAATGTGTTGGTGGAGCAAAAGTACTTGTTAACTAAGCAAACTAATCATAATCTGTTGATAATAAATGGTGTTTATGAAACTGTTGTATAAAAGCAATATCACACTCGAGGTTGTGTCTTCGTGCCTACAACTGCATCACAGCCGTGCTGATAAGTAGCACAACAGGACCCCAGTTGACCCCTGTTTCGTGTGATATTGCTTAATTCTATATAGTCTTTTTGATAACATGTCCATGTCAGATTGTACAATAAAAATCCAAATCAAACAAAATACTGCAAAATCAACAGCTTTATTAACACCTTTTTGTACCTTTTAGACGCAGCACAAAGTTGCTCTGACACACCAATATATATATCAGCAGACACAAAGAGATTAGATCTAATCTTTGGACATTGCATGCCATGACGATGACATTACATCACATACATGAATTTACTGTTTTAAGTAGTACTTCCTGATAATTTAGCCTGCGTAAAAATAATCTGTCTAGTCATCCTGGATGAACAGGTTGTACAAAAGTTTATTGTGCTAATCTCAGTCCTGCTCAATGTGTCCAGGTCAAACAATCTACTAAAACTCCAAGAGAATCCCAGGCAAATAAGGTTTGGCTAAATGGAAAGACACCAGGTGTGCATGAATTAGTGAAATATCTGATGGACTTTTAAATACATAATATGTGCAGCTTGCCAGTAAACCCAGTAAAGAAAATTAATGCCACAATTTAAAATTTTGCCAAATCTAGGGTGTTCACTGCTAGTTATGTCTAGGCAGATACAGGACAAAAAGAACGACTAAAGGTTTACATGAACCAAATAATCCAAATACATGACATAAAAAATATCAGCTACAATTAACATCTGACAAAAATATTTCTAGGGCCAGATAGGGAACCCAATGTCTCAGGGGTTTGGGACCAAACTTTTTATGAGGCGGAATGGAGAGCAAACAGTTTAGGGTCTTGAGAGGGGACCAAATATTTGAGGATAGGAGAGGGGACCAAACATTTATGAGGCAGAATGTGGTCCAAACAGTTTAGGGTGTTGAGAGGTGACCAAACATTTGAGGGTCTTGAGAGAGGACAAGATATTTTTGGGATCTGAGGGTGGGAACAAAAATTTCATGAAGCAGAGTAAACATTTGAGGGTCTTGAGAGGGGACCAAGGGTTAGGGTTAGGATAGAGGTTTAGAGGGCATCAAACATTATAAGAGGCAGAGGTTTTACGAAACATTTTCTGGGTTTGAGAGGGGACCAAACATTAAAGGAATTTAAGAAGGGACCAAACATTTTAGGGATATGAGTGCAGACCAAACATTTTGCAGACCTGAAAGGTGACCAAGCATTTTAGAGGCCTAAGGTGAACAAAGAGAGCTTGTTTGGATATAGTGTATCTCTACGGCTATTCATTCTGTTTGTAGCATTTTAAGACTATGTGCTCATGAATCTGCATACAAGTAACAAAAAACAATCAATTGTAAAGAAACTGACCAACCATATGTCACATTCCATGGCAACATTTCTAAAAAGGTGCTCATACATTTACTCACCTTTGGGTGGATCCCCTCGATGGGCACCACCTCCATGCCACACTCCTTCAGACCATTGGTGAACATGGCACGGAAGACAGGGGAGGAGGATGCCAGTACCACCTTATGTGCCACGAAGTCCACAGCCTCCAGGTCATTGTATTTTACCCGCAGTGTGACGTCACAGAGTTGCCGCTCAAGCCGCAGCTCATTCATGATGGTGAAGGCAGCGGCCGTGTGGCTCTCAAGCGTGTAGCTGAACACGCGGTGGCCATTGCGTGTGGACGGGGTCACCTCGGCCTTGCACTCCGTCATCCCCGACGCCGCGTACATGCTCAGCGGCGCCCACGGCTCAGCGCCTTCATCCTCACTCGCCAGTGTGAGACACGTGCAGAGCAACTGGGTTTATGAAGTCCTAGCCAAGTTATCTTTCATTTAAGGAAGGTGCAAGGAACATCAGGAAAATACTATTCCCTTTTAGTGCAATGGATTTCTCTACTCAGGCTAATGTGTCCTCTTTACGGTGTGCTGTACGTAACAAACATCAGTCTACAAACCACCTCCATGTCAACATGCAATTTATAATCCATTTTGAAGTTTCTGGAAACAAGGCACGCCTTTATTAGAAAGACTGTCAAGCAGCTTACATCCTCCTGCTAAATATAAACATCATCCTGTTACATGAGACCCAATAGCGAGGAACAATTAACTGTTAATGATCTCAGAAGGAAGGAATCTGAATTTGTGACTTAAGGTGTTGCAAATGCAGTAATGGCCGCGATAGCAGAAACTTCGAAAGCTGGAGTAACAGGAATGTCCGTTCCAAGTAAATGGAGCTTAGGAGGCAAACAAGGGGCACATCTAAACGCTAGCTGCACTGGGACTACATCAACAAAGCCTTTCTGAAATGGCTTTTAAAACAAAGACTGTCAGGTCAGAATGTGCCAACAACCCTTACTTCTAAAAGCTTGTTAAAAGCTCATTGCCTCGTACAGATTTTCTCACTAGGGTAATAAAAACAGGCTGAGCCGATTTCAAGTAAGTGTGTAAAAAGTGCCACCACCCTCTTCCAGGTAAAACACAGCAGATCACTCTGGAACAGAATGGCTTAGAAAGGATGGTTGGGGCAATCGATCTTCATTAATTGCTTGCCCGAATACCTAAAGAACAAAACAAAACAAAAACAAACAGAATGAGAAAAGAACTGAAATCTTCATCACATCAACAGAAACATTCCCAGCTTTCTTAGAAACCACATCTTTCGTCCACCTCCAGGATTCACATTAATATTACCAATGCCACACCTACCTGGATAAGTTCAAGTCAAATACTCATGCAAGTAAAGCTCCACTAATCTCTGTTTAGGAACACACTTGCCTGTTTACTCGTCGTGCGAGAGTGAAACTGAGACGGAGCTGCTATTTAGGACAGGTGACTTTAAGCAGTGCCTCGAGTCATGATGTCAGTGTGACTGCTGCGTTTCTTTGAGTCATATGACCTCTCAGCTGAATTGTGGACTATTGAAAGAATAGGAGCGAGTCTCAAATCAACCGCTTGGTGCATAAACATGAATATATAGAAAAAATTTTTTTCTCTAAGGATTAAACATCTAAACCTGAGCTGTATGATTTGCTTAATAAAATATATAAAAATTGCTTTGAAATACTGTAAACTATTAAATGTGTCATTACCTAATAGCAAAAAATGATCAAGTTTCTCTCTACATAAATACCTGACTATGTGATATTACCTGTAATAAAGTGCAGCCTTCTCAGATTAAATAACTGCAAAGTTCGATTCTGTGATTTAGATTTTTATATGATTAAATGTGCAACACTACACTTAATTGGATATTCAAAATTAGTTGGTTGCTATTATTGTATCAAGGTGAAGATTCAATATATACTGTGACATGGAGGGCTGGTCGATATGACTATATATTAACACTATGATAAGTAACAGAATAATATGTTTTCCACAATAATATGTTGACCACAGAATGGTCAGAAACGTAATGGACGGGGCTAAAACGTGGCTGCTAAAGTGATGCAATAACATAAGGCACGTCAGTTATTTATGTTCATTAATACAAGCTAAGGAAAATGAGCAAACAACTGCTGAAGCACATTCAAAAATATTATGCAAGTCTAATTAGAGTCTTTGATTTCCCTCTCGACGTGATGTGACATGATGTGTATTGTGCTAGCAGGAGTGTTACATAATGTGCTTCCACTGTGGTGTATTTTGCTCAGCTTTATCAAATTTTCCACATAATGATGTCAAAGTGCCTAGTAAAACCTGTTCGGCTAGACTAGGAGTCAAGCGTGTACCGCAGCATGTGGTGGGATTTCGAAAGAGTAGATTGTGCAGTAATGACAGCGTCAAGGCACTGCTGTGAAAATCTAAACATGCCGACAGAATGCTAGGTAAAACGTCAATAAAGCCTAGGTTATTTGGTCTCTTTCTGGTTGTTGGAACTCCTTGTCTGTCCGTTAGTTACCTATTATAATACAAATAACAGGGACTTAAAATTTGCTCGTCATAAGTATATGGGTTAGTAATTTCTTCTGCTGTGAATCAAATGGAGACTGATGATTCGATTAAATTCAATTAATTTCAGATTTTTCTCAAGCATCTATATTTCTTATAAGTTTTAAAGTATTCAAACTCAAGACACAAATTGCTAATCTTTTCGAGCTTCTGAAGCACCCTCCAATTTTTTTGTACCAACCGCCCATAATTCCTAAAAAACAAGAAGAAAAAGAAGAAAACGAGGAAGCAATACTCATGAAATACTCCATGGAATATTCATGGAAAATGACCAGTGGAAGCAATTTGTATTTTCTGCAAAAGCTGCGATATATTTTAAAGGAACTCCTCCATTTTTGAACATTTATAACATTTGTAAATTTACCTAAATACTTTGAAAGGAATAGATTACTTCTTAATCAGAAAACTGACCTATTGATTCAAAGTACTGTGCAAGTGATGAAATCAACCAGCTTAATACGACATCACCGGCAATCAATTTGAGACACAGATGATGTCCTGTATAGGCTACCGTGAGAAGGTTAGATGCAAACACAATGCAAAGCAGCTCTGCCCATTAAAGCAAACACTGGACTAATGAATGGGATTCTGCGGAAATTATTTTCATTTGAGCTTCAGACTAAACTGAACTTGTTTAGAATGCACACACGCCGAGAAAGCAAACTTACTCAGCGTAAATAAGTTCCACTGACAACTTTGACCATTTAAAACTCAGCTGCGATCTGTTCACTCTAATGACAAGGAGCCAAATATCTGTTTCCCCACAACTTCCGCCACATTAATCATTTAAGCACACCGCGTCTCAGGATGCACTTGCACTCCTTGTCGTGTTGTTACCTGATGATGCGGGACTTTCGACCGGGCGCTTATTCTACCTCGACCTGTGGCAGGAGCGTTATACATCAAGGAACAGATCAGGGTATAAAGTCTTTCTTTCTGGAGCAAATTTTGACTAGATGGTCAAACTGCAACTGGACCTTAACCTAATAACCCTTGTACAGATTTGCTGGTGTATGTTTTACTTCATCAAAAGCAGAATACACAGTCAGCAAAAGTGATCTTGGTTGGGGGGGGGTGGAAGTTGCAAGTTAATGCTTTTGGCAAAACGCCTGCAGCAGTGACTCAACAGACACGAAGATGACTTTAATAAAGTGGGAGGAAATAAGTAAAGAGAACACTCTGTCCAATAGGTGCAACGAAATAAATAACAGCCTGTTGCAAAAATAAGTAAAGAGAACACTCTGTCCAATAGGTGCAACGAAATAAATAACAGCCTGTTGCAAAATTAAAGCCCATAATTGCTATGTGTATATGAAAAATTACATATTAATAATTATGTGAACTCCGTGCTGAAACTATAAACAAAATAACACAAGTTTGTTGCGTTAGAAACTGAATTAAAGTTAAATCAGCACAGGGTCTAAACAAGTTAAATATTAACTTATAGCACTAAGCCTAGAATAAACAGTGACAGCTGACCACTAAAAAGTTGGATAAAAATAGTAAGCAGAAGCAAAAGACATTTTTAACCCTGAGGTTTTCATTAACTAAAGACGCACTGAAGCGGTGCGGTGTTAAAATGCAGATTTAAAACAATTCATATTATGTAAAGAGAGCATTTTGTTAAAATGTGAGTCGATTTTTGTTTGTTAAAGTGTTTAATTATTGGATCCTTATTAAATCCTTATCAGCCTTATCACACACAACATATAGCAGAGTACCATGATTTATGTACTGTAATGTCAAAGCTAACCACAGGGTGCCCACCTCAAAAGACAACTGTTACAGTTACTTTTATTTTGTTGATTATAACCTGAGAGCATTACTAGATGCGGATATTTGTCCATCAGAATATGCTACCCCTAAATTCCCCAATAAAAAGACGCTTTAATAATGTAACAAAAACATGCTGCACTCACTGTTCTAGTACATTAATCCCTTTCGGCTGGGGAATTTTTTCAAAAGGGTAGTGCGAATCTATTCATTCACGCTACAAAAACAACGTTTGATAAGGAGGCATAAATTGGCACAACAAGCAAACACATACGTACAAACTTAAACACTTCACGACAGAATACTGTGATGACAGAACAGAGGTCTGAGATCCAAGAGGAAGACTTGAATAAACAAAATATATATATTTAAAAAAAAAGAAAAAGAAAAACTGACACTGGAGACTCCTTCCACGAATGTGAAATAAGACTTCTCTGTGCACACACATAAAAGTAATATCGAATCATATCGGCAATTTTTTTTATTCGTTCCTTATTAGTTTTAAGTTAGGTAGAGCGTCCACCAGTCTGAGCTGTTGCTATGGAAACAATAAAAAGCACATTTATGTGAATCTAAACCTGTGAGATGGATCATAGACACTCTAGACCAATAAGAGGCGAAAATTCAGTTAAGTTAGAAAAACAGCAATAAATCAATGCAACACCATGACTGCACAGCAACAAGAAGTGATGTGAACATCTAAGTGTAAAGAAGCTAACCACTGTAATCTGAGTGTAAATAATCTTATAGCATGATGCATTATTCTCGCTCCAAACTGCTGGCTGTTTCATGCAGCCCCCCACAGATCAGGGTTCAAGAAAAACACACTGCAAAAAAAATACAATAAATAAATAAATAAACATCCAGCAGCTTTCTTCTTCTTCGTCTTCTTCTTCTTCTACAGTCAGGGTGAAAATCTCATCCCTCGCCAAGTACACAGACAGACGTGATGAAGAAAATGCATGCATATAAACAATACATAAACACACACACACCCACCCACGCAAAAGTGTTAGGGATAAGCTGTACTCACAAAGCCTCCTTTTCAAAGTGACATGGTTGAATTCTTGCATTGCTGTCCCAACTCCAACTGAGAACGACAGAAAGCGATAAAGTCACCATGACTAAGCATTGCTTTCCTAAGCGCCAAAATAAAAGCTGGGTTGCGTCCCAAATATTTGCCTCCTCCCTACACAGGCTGGTTTTTCCCCCCCCCTATACACTTTAAAACCCGCAACCTCGCTGTACACCAATTAATCATCAAATCTTAATTAAGAAAATGTATTAGTTAATACTTTAGTCTAAACAAGTTTTGTGACCCGTATGTCCAGTATTTTTACACACTAGTACGCGATGAGCATTTTTAGAGCCAGGCCTGACAAAAAAAAAAATGGCGGCGGATGATGTCATTGAACATGGCGGCGCACAGGGAGAAGTATAGCCGCATTTGATAAACAACACACATATAGACGAAATTGATCCGCGAACAAAGCTGACATACATGTGTTAATTATAATTAATATATTATAGAACATCTAGAACATATAGAAAGCACAGATACTCGTAGAAACCTCGGAGACCTAATTAGCAAAGAGAAGCAAATAAACACTTCCGCATTCTTACTTGCAGGTAATGAGGACTTTTATACAAAGAAAGGAACAACAACCAGGGGTTCACTTTATATTATAATTATTATTATTTTATAATTATTTGTATTATTATTATTATTATTATTGTAATAAAACTGTTAGAGGAAGTATTCAGCTTATATTTACTCCACTGTCTTGTTAAAATGTAGTTAACTATATCATACTATACGAAGGGGTATCAAAAAGTTTTCAGATTAGCTCTGTTTACAACCTCGCCGTACATCCTCCATCATTCATTCATTCAGATTCTTTAAAACCTGACAGTCTTGCCCCTGAGGACAAATTCTCGATGCATGATGCAGTGAATGTAAAAAAAGACGATTTGGTTGAGCTGTGGACCAGCCTCGCCTTTTTCAGGTGTGGAGACGATGGGCTCTTCCACTGTGAAGGCTGTTGCTTCCTCTCAGTTTTGTGACGGGTAGTGCTCCTTGACATGAAGGACAGGTCATCCGTGGCACGCTGACGGAGTTCTTGGCAGATTTCGACATGATGTTTCTTCTGTGTCAGGAGCCTGGGGAGGAACTTATCAACAATACGACGCATGTTCATATAACATGTGAGGATTGCCTGGACTGTTCTGTATGACACATAGAGAATGGCAGCAATGTTGTGGATTGTTCTCTGATTAACGTCATGTACAAGTTACTCGAACGACTCATTGCAGCATTGCCATACATTTTCTGAATCCTGTAAAACGTCTCTCTGGCAGTTTCAGGCAGAATTTCATTTTCCCTTAACTTGCTGTACATGATTTAATATCAGACTTGGTAACGCACATGGTCAGAATAGCACCAGTTGCACTGATGTACCCAGGACGATGTCTTTTGGCACACTGACTTATGAAGGTCGGTGCTCCCTGTGACTGTGCGCACAGCCTTGTATATATACAGCAGGGAAAATAAGTATTTTACACATCAGCATTTTTATTGACAAAAAATTTGCACCAGATGTAACCATCAAGCCAAATATTGAATTCATACAAAA
>JAQQZS010000036.1:31321362-31335794 GCA_030068045.1 Platyallabes tihoni
GTTGTTTCGTTTCACTGTGTACTAACTGTATATGGTTGAAGTGACAATAAAGCCTACTTGAACTTGAACTTGAACATATGACTACAATCACTTTATGGTCCAGCCATACCCTCTCGCTCCATCCACACATGTTGTTGTTCTCCCTGCAGCTGAAACTTTTATGCAGCAGAATTTGTCAGTTATTCCAGCTGTTACACTGTGTCCTGAGCTTGCTGATAAGCGCTGTCATTCTGTTGGTCACTAAGGAGTGTGCATACTCCAATGCATGCGTCACAAAATGAGGAGTAGCTGTGTATGTGTGTGTGTGTGTGTACTGTATGTGTAGTAGGGTTTATATGTGCGCTAGCTGAGTCACAGATAGCACTTTGGGATAATTTGTTGTGGCCTGGAGACAATCATCATTCACTTGCATCATTTGTCGGCCGTCTCATGCCCTCTGGCATTCCTCTTTGCTGCGAATGAAATGGAAACACCAGTAATGAGCTAAATTAGTGCCAGATATCGAGAGCATGCTTGGAACCTTCTGATTAAAGAGCTAATTTGTAAAGTCTGCAATGAGAGATGTCTGGAGCTGATCCATTAAAACCTTAATCAGTTTGTCTTCCATTGTACATGGTTAAAATGTTTTACTTTGTAGAAAAAATCATGAGGATGTAACAAAGTGTGAAATTTGTGCGATTTCTTTTTTCCTGAATATGAAATACATTTTTAAATAAGTAATATTGTAGTGCTTAAAATGTAACTGAGTGAAATGACATACTTACGATTTCAGATAAATTTTTAAACTGTTAAAATATGTCTCAAACGGAGCAGATATTAAAGTGGTGATTCATCCACAAATAAAACTGTAGCCGCCCACATCGTTTCTACCATGCAGACATTTTCAAACTGATTTCTTAATACCAGTATGTGGGAGTGAAGATGAATCAGTGAAACAATGAAACAGTACGTCTGAAAGTTTTACAGATTATTTGAAGCAAATCCCAGTATCGTCCATTAGCCTGTCTGGATAAGTAGTTTGTATCTCAGTACTAAAAGAACAAAGGACACCTTCTGATCAGGTATATACAGTATATCTATATATCAGATATATACATTATATCTATATATCAGATTTAAAACAATGAAAGAGTTTTTAACATCAGCCACAGCCACCATTCAAAGAACTGAACAATCCACCATGCATTTTAACTACAAAAAAATTTAATATTTTAAACGTCACACCACTACTTGCCTAGCCCTATAATAATACAAAAGAAGATTCATAACACAATTTAATGTTGTTTTTTTTAATGAACTTTTTTCCTGGCATCGGCAGGCATCGGCTTGCCATTTCCATGCTTCACAAATCTTCATATATACAGTATGTTGTCAAACTTTTTTGATCGACTGCCTGGCACGAGAGGTTTGATCTGGCAAAATAATACGAATAACCCGAGCTGTTGAGAAGACGTTATAGGAATAATTTTAACAAATTTCAAAGCTGCAGGTGGATAGCGGTGTGTAAATGCTAGTCAGTGGTGGGTAAACAATGTTTTAGAAATTTAGAGGTGTGTAAATGCTGTTTATGTGCATTTAGCCTTAACTACAGCCCTGCTTCTGTCTGATCTGATCTGTGACTTCAACATTGTTGCAATGGAATCAAGTTTGAAGCTTATCTTTGAAAAACATTGACAGACTGTAGAAATTTGGCGGCTTAAGTCAGGACTGCTGCACTTTGCTTAAAATATATACACAGAGTCGATATGTGCTACAAGGTTCCTCCCCTCTTCTCCTTTCTACTGTATCTGTCCGTGCCAGTTCAAGTAATGTGAATGACGTTATTGCTGCACAAACGAGTAAGTCTACAACACTAATAATGGCATTACTTGCATTTATTTGGCATTTAACTTCATGGCTCTTTCACTGAGTGCATTTTAGAAAAGTATATTTTTTATATTTCCATGATGCATGAAAGTGAAGTTCATCTCCCATGGCCTGCACAGTCACCAGATCTAAATATTATTGAGCCATATTGGGGTGTTTTGGAGGAGCGAGTCAGGAAACTTTTTTTTTTCCACCAACATCACGTAGTGACCTGACCACAATTCTCCAAAAATAATGGCTCAAAATCCCTCTGGCCACTGTCTAGACGAATTGATGCTGTATTGGCCGCAAAAAGGAGGCCCTACACCATACTAATGAATTATTGTGATCTAAAACCAGGCGTTTCAGTTTCATTGGCCAACCCCTATACTTTAAGGCTATGTTTACTTTTAAATACGCCCGGAAAACAGGACAGTATGTAACATTATGTTATAACATGCAAAGTACTTCCAAGTATAATGGTAAAAATTGCCATATGTTTTTAAATTCATTTTCCAGTACATTGACTCTGCTTGGTATTCACATCCATACTTTGAAACATCCCCGCCTTTTTAAAAACTATCAGTAAAACACACCATGGGGCATGTTTTGCCTACAGGAAAGCATAGTGTTAATCTTCTCTGCTAATCTCAACCAGCGGTGGAGCTTCTTATCTGGACTGGCCTGGGCACTCTTCTGAAACAATGCAAATCAAACCTGACTGATCTGATCAGGTGATTACTGTCATGAGTCAATACACTTGTGAGGGTTGAGCTGAACTTTAACTCTTGCAAATTTATTTGTTTAAACTTAGAAACAATAGTCCATTCAGTAGTCCTTTAAACACAAAAACAAGTCAAGTCATGAAAGTACTGTATAGCTGTATGCCAGGACCATGTCTGCTATTTCAGAGGCTCAATTTTTCAGTATGTCTCTTTAGTTTTATTATGACAAATAACATGGGTGTAAAAACAAAACGAAATAATTTTAACCAATATCAATTCATATAGTTCACCCTTCCCCAGAACATGTGCTGTCATCCAAAGATACTGCTTATCTCTTCAATTTCACTTCAAATGCACAATTATTGAATAAAAAGATGTTATGATTCCTGTTACACCATAGCACATGGTAAACCCTCCATTTTAAAATCTGCATGGAATTTAAAGACAAAACAAAGATGGTTTTGTTCCAGTAAAGCTCTAAATCCACCACAGGAGAAAAATGCATCCCAAAAGCGTACCAACTTAAACAACTCCAAGAAAGATCTAGTTACAGAAACGCATGATGTGGAGTTTAAGATCTGGCTGTTTGCCGCAGGTTTTCCATCTTGGCCAAATTCTTATAGTGTTTGAACTTCAAAAAGCTTTTCAACAAGTCATAACTCCTGTATAATATTTCTGATCATGGAAAATCATAACACTTTTAAAATGCTTTAAGTACGAGATAAGAAGGATCATCGTTTACACCTCTGAGTTGTACCTCTGAGTCTGCCAAATATACAAAGTGTGAAGTTCATGCTCTGAAAACAGGAAATACAAAGCGAGAAGCTGTTAGCCACACATACACGAGCTGCATACTTAAAGCACACATGCACATGTGCTACCTCCAGTTCCACTGTAGTCATGCAAAAAAGCAACCTTAAGCATGCATTTGCATTCTTCTGCTTTACAATGGTCTGGTGGTTTGGGACTTTTTTTTTTTTTTTTTTAATTCTTATATGTGCCACTGACCTAAAATAGTATGTGAGTATGTACTATATTTTATAGTCTAGCTGCCATGCCATGCGTATAAATTTCACACTATTCTGCAACTGGATGAGCTCTCTTCCCAGCATGAACGAAATATTATTCTATTTCAGCAATGCTGCTTTTCTTTTTATAATTGCAGGGGACGTTTTCCTCCTGTAAAACTAAAGATATTGGACAATCCTGGAACTATTAATGTTAATGTAGATTTTGATTGTAGATGTAGATTTAATTTCTTTCCATCTTTGAATGCTTGCATAAATTTATTAAAAACATCCATCCAGGGTGCCAACAGCAAGACGAATCTACATTGCAACAACTGGCGTTCCATTATATAATTTAGTTTCCAGTAAACTTTAAACACTCTGACCAGCATTTTCAGGAAACAGGTAAACCGCAGCACGATAGACTAGCGCAGTAAAAAAGTGTGAAAAACATTAGCGTGTTTAATGGCTTTGAGTTGAGTCAACTACCACGTTGAGAAGAGTAACTTAGTTTGGTTGCCAAACAGTCTGTGTGCTTAAAGGACCTAAAGGATTTGAGTTATCAGTTGAACCTTAAAAGCAGAACAGTATCATCCATTAATCTGAGTAATTCATGATGAGAATGCATCCATAAAAGCGCTGCTGTTTATCAGATTTCAGGTGTGGCGTTCAGGCTCGCTTTATTATGTTTTCATTTCTGGGAGCCATTCCCGATTGTCTGGAAGTAATTATTGTTCCAGTGTGCCATCTGCGGTGTGTGAACATTCTCGGAGAGGCCAAGCTGCTGTTTCCTTCAAGCGCATCACCACCCTGCAGTTTTCTGTCCCTGCCAAGCTGGATTCAGTTACTCTCCTCCCCCATCATTAACCCTCCTACTGGAACTAATCCCGTCTTTAAATACAGTATCATACCTTCATCTGGGCCCGTTAGATTTGTTCAGACGGTAAGAATGGGAAACAGCTGTCGACCTACAATTTGTCAGAGGAATGAGAATGTAATCGAAACTTCATTGAGACTTGTGGACTCCTACCCTTTTTCAGAGACTTGTGAGGAAGAATCCTGACCACAAATCTTGGGGTTCTGAAGTTGCTAGCCAAATGGCTTCATCAAACCTTGAGCCTGGAGGAGCCTAGCTTATTAAAAACATAGAACTTTATGCACAAACCAAGTGAGATCAGCCAGTGTGATGGAAGACAGAGAGAAAGTATTATGGTGGTAGCATCTCAGTTTCAGTTTCATACAGTGTTATTATTACCCTAAGAAGTCCAGTATTACAAAATCAAGGCCTTTTTAAACCGCTGGCCTTAAAAGATAGATATGAATTTGTAGCTAAAATAGTGATATGGTTTAGCAAAAAACTTACATTTCCTCTTAACTCAGTATACAGTGTACCCCCCATCTGATTGATCTGTAGTAGCTGTGCTTTCTTGGTGTCTTGTTTTGTTCATCCTCTAGTGATTTCAGGTCTTGCCTTGTGCAAAACTGCACCTAAGTCACATTTGTACTGTTATCGTAGCTGCATGAAATGTATTAGAGTCTAATTATATCTAAACTTGGATGTTGTTTTTGCATTTCTTTTGTACAGGCATGCCTCTACAAACTTGTTTAAGGCTAAATGTCTGTTTAGGAGCCCAACCGTGTCAACCCTTTGACCTTGCACACCCTCAGCGTGTTTTACAGTGTGACTCCCCCAAGCCTGGAGGAGCCTAGGTTATTAAAAACATGGAACTTTAAGCAAAAAAAGATACCAAGTGGTAGCATCTCAGTATGATTTAAAAACTTATCTTTTTATCAGAGCTTTCGGGTAGAATTAACTTGTAGCACTTTGAGATTTGCTTCAAATATAAAGTGCCTTATTTTAAAAATCAAGTAATTTCCATTTAAAAACCGAACATGGCTTTATTAACAGTTTTTAATATTTGGTTTACTATTTGGCCTCAACAAATACAGCCGAAGAAGGCTGGCAGAAAAATCCCAGGCAGATTTTTTGCTCAAATGGCATCCATTGTTTGAAATGAATAAGCACTCACACAAACTTTGAGTCACATTAAATTCAGATTAAAGTAATTATGAATGCGAACTGTCAAGACATGCAAACCTGAACAAATCTGAAGTGGAATTAAGCAATGTGACTTGTAATGTGAACGTATCCTTTATCGGTTGCATAATTATTCAACCCCCTAAAGGCAATACTGGGTTCCACCAATTACAGCTGCAAGTCTTCTGCCATACCTCTCTCTCAGCTGTGCACATCTGGATCCTGAAGTCGATCAACTAAGACCTTCAAATTTTGGACATTTGCACTGGATCTCACCCCATATCCTTTATGTTAAAATCATGATCCAGGCTTCAAGAACATTTAAGATGCATAAACCTTTTAGCTATTATTTTAAAGTGAAACATAGTATTTTTTGTGTATTTCCATGTTCAGAACTGTCCGGTAATGCATTAGCTTCATTAGCTTTTCTTAGCCCATGTTATCCCACTGTGTATCACTGGGGTTGTTTAAGGTGACTACCACCATAATGGTAAAGCACAATAAATATAAGCAAATGCAAAATAGGCATATAATCCCCATATGTTAGCACATATTTAAAGTCACAGTAGCAAAACTGTTACACCATGAAAAATCTGTATAAATGAAGATTTTGTGTGTACATTGGTCAGAAATCTTTATATTTCATACATTGGAGGACCCAAAACCAGTCTCAGAAAAATTTATGTATGTATGTCTGTCTGTCTGTCCAACCAGATTTTGTCACAGTATCACGCAAAACTGGCTGGACAGAATTTCATGAAACTTTGGCAGTACTTAGGTATTTGCCTGAAGCTAAACATGCACCATAAAATCAAAATGTTGAGTAGAACTGATGTTATGAACATGTTCCAGATAGTCACAGCATAATTGTATTATTATTATTGTTATTTGACTAATTTAGCGCTTTCTTTCTTAATGTGGGCGTAGCTTTATGCTTCACTCAACAGAACCAATTAACGTGATAGTGTACCATGTATAGCACCTAAAAGCTCTCAAAATCAAAAGAAAATAAAGTGTGACACGGCATGGCTTACTCCAAAAAAAAAAAGATATTTTTAGCTTTAATCTTTTAACAATTTTTACAAACAGGTACTTATGCTAGTTTTATTTAAGTTTCCATAGTAGTTTATGTTTGTAGTGGCCATGAGTCCATGGTCATACACATGGGTACAAGGCTTAATAGCTAGTCGACCTAAATGAGTTACCTTTAATGGAGTAGCGTTAAATTGGAGATCATGTTCTGTTCACGCTATTGGATGGATAGTTGATGTTAGTATTGGCGTCCTGACTCCAGAACACCAATGTGCGAAACTATTAAATGTTTGTGTAAATGAAAATATTAGATTTTTCTCCTAATGAAGTTAAACTTCATTAAACTTTTACACAGTTCGGAAGAAAGATTTTCATTTGTGTGGGAGTGTGGGAAAGACACATTGGCTTCCTTTTGCTCTGTTTTGATTCAAACATGTTTTCTCATTCTATCCTATTAGCCCCAAGTCATGTCAATTTTTCCCTCCAAAGGTGTATCTTTCTACAGCCGTTATTCAGAGAAATTGATTTCACAGCTGCAGGAAAACTGTTGAGGACACATTTTAAATGAAAAACAAGGTTTGTATGTTTTTCATGACTTGGTTCTTTCCAATGTATCTGAGTGATATGTGCATATATTATAACTTTGTTTATAGTTTTGTTGTGATTTCCGAACTATGTCACATTTGGACTGTTATTTTAACTGTAACGACAAATATAGTACAATACAAATTAGGTCTGAATTTGTCTTTTGCATTTCTTTGGAAAAGGGCAGACTTATGTAAACTCGCTTGAGACTACATGTCTGTTTAGGAGCCTAAGCGTGTCAGCTCTTTGACCCTGCACACCCTAAAGCGTTCATTGTGTTATTACAGTGTGACTCCCTCAAGTATGTATGTTTGTGTCTGTCAGAAGAAATAGGCGGAAAGTGAGACGCAGCCAGGCTGGAGACAATGGATGATGCAGGGTCTGCATTTCTGCTTCTAAGTGACTTATAATCATTGTTGTTGACAGAAGCCTTGTTGTCAACTTGACAAAATGCAACTATCCAATTCCCCTAGGGAGGTTACTGGGGCGACTTGTTGTCTATATGCTTGTTTGGGTGGCCATGTTCTCACGTACATCATAGATATTTGCAGCATTATTTGCATCAACCACCACAGCAGAAGGTGAGTCACAAGTGCAGAGGCTCGCAACAGCTGCAAGTGCCATAATGAATCATTCGGAACAGCAAACCACATACAGCTTATTTGTGAAAAAGTGTGAGTGTGTGTATTAGGTATGCACATAGACTTGTTTAGGATACGTCATGATGTATTTGAACCTGTATTACATTTTAGCTTGCCCCAGTTTTTCTATTCAAGGTGATGAGGGGAATAAACTAGGGTTAGGCAGAAATCTGGAAATGATGATGAGGTATTTCTTTGACAACTTTCATTCATTAATGTAAACAACTTTACAAATTTGTTTATGTAATAATGAAACCCCACAGCTAAACAGTGCTGCTTAAGCAATTATATGAAGATTCTATATACAGTAAATAGAGTTTTTGTCTGTACACTGGTCAGAACGGGCTCCTTCAGTGATATGATAAAGTTCTATAAGATATCTTTTATCTTATGATATTTGTATGTTTCATACACTGGAGGACCCCAAACCAGTCTCATTTTGTCTATATATACTGTATGTATGTCTGTCCACCCAGATTTTGTCACAGCTTCACGCAAAACTGACTGGACAGAATTGAATAAAATGTAATTAATTTAATGACTTGGCTGACGACGAAATAAGTTCAACCTAGCGTAAACAAGGCGTAAACAAACATTCCTATATCCTCTCTGTCCCATTGATTGTAATAAAAGATGAAATGACAATAGATTCAAAATCTTGCTGTGAACTAGGTACATTTTGTACACTTTCCTAATATTTAACCACCAATCCAGTGGAAACCAGTACCATATAATGTTGTCACACCAAACAAAATTTTGTGAAATTCCAGTTCAAAGAATTAAAGGGTTTATCTTTGTTGCAAGCAGACATGTACTGTATGTGGGCTTCAACCTGAAACAATAATATCACTGATTAAATTAAAACTGAGGTTCTATAAACTATTTTCTACAAACTATTTTCTCATCAACAATGGGTACTTCAACTTTTTTTTTTTTTTAGAATAAAATACTACAGATTGTTAATAAAAATTAGTGTCATACATCTAGTACAAAATTGAGCACACTAGATATGTTTTGGCTCAGATACAAAATTTGGGTAAGGTGTAATATTTTTAGGTGGGCTGTAAATCATAAGGTTGCGAATCAAAATCCTTCCTTTAATTGGAAAATGGCTGACCATTCTCTGTGGCTGCTTAAGACACCTTGATAACTTCTCTTAAACATTTCAAAGGACACCATCTGTGCCATATTGACTCACACATGTGGACTTCTAGGAACAGTACTGTCATTAACACCCTGTCCCACACACACACACACACACTGAAACATAGACTTCATAAGGAGTTGGTAGAGTGTAAAAATTGTTTTGACTAGAGCATAAGAGGACTTTTATTGCTGACGGCTATTGAGGCACATCTTGTTTTTTCTTTTTTTTTTTTTATCTGTTCGTCTTCACATCTGGCTGGCCATGCACACACAAACACAGACACAATAATTTCAGAAGGCCCCTGACACACTTTAATGTCATTACCTCCAAGTTCCTCAGTTCCTACTTTGGAATCCCAATCACCAGACCAAATATGGCTGTTTGTTAAAGTCTGTTTGCTTTTGCAAGTTTGCTTTGATAAATCTAGAAAATTATTACCTCATTATCTTCTGCTGATGATTTATGAAGGAAAGGCAGTGACGAGATTTTGTGACTCCGGCTAATCTGAGACACATACCTGCTGTTCATTGCTTTGGTTTTATGAGGTAACCAATCTAATTTAAATCAGAAATATTTACATGAGCTCGTCGGGCAAATACCTGCCAAAATCCAGAGGTTTTCTTTTCCATGAGGCTAGTGGCAACAATTCATCCAAAAACAAACGTGAGCAGAATGTGTTGTGGGATTTATAATGCTCTCAGGTTCTAATAGTTTCTGCTTTTTCTTTTTCTTACAGTGGCATCCATCCACAGTTGCTTGCTTGATTTTATTAAACATACTGAAGGGCTGGCCATTTTGGTAAGAGGTAAATTGTAGTAAATATTCAGAAGCAAGAGCTAGATAAAGGCCAATGACAGAACCCATCTAAGGAGCGGCTTCAGAAGGCCCTTTACAGGTGGCTCGGGCCATTCCACCATCGGTCCCAATGCTAATGCTGTGATACAGTGGAGCAGAGCTCACCCTGAGGTTTTGTGGCTTAAGCATCAAGGCTAAACTGGAACTGAGGATTGGAGCTGGGTGGGAACATGGAAAATGGGCTGTGACAGAACTTGGAATAGGCGCTGGAATGGAATTTCATGGGTGTCATTCACATAGTGATTGCAACTGGACTAGGCAAAGACAATAGACAAGATTCTAGCATTGTAGCTGGGCTGGAACATGACATGGGCACCAGGCAGAAACCTTTGCACACTGAACCTTGGTGTGGGGTCTACTGTAGGTTGGTGTTTTGCGTGCTTGACCATGGAGTGAGCAATTGGTTAGTGTTTGGCACACTGGAACTTGGCATGGGAGCTGGGCAGAAACCTGACAGGAACCTTGGCATGAACTTGACTGGTTCATGACATTTTAAAACTGAGAGGTGGGGCCAGTATATCATCTTTAAAACCAGTGGGTGGTCAGAACGCTGTCCGTGCCAGCACGAGGTCCTCCAAATCCAGCAGGAGACACCAACAAGTTGTAGCTTGGGCAGAATTGGGGATGGCACAGAAAGAACGAGGCATGAGTCGGGCAGAGCAAGGCTTGGCTGGGTTTAAACAAGACTTAGCTGGGACAGGATTTTCAGTGATATTCAAGGGCTAAGAGGAATCAGAACAGGACTTGGTTTAAACCTGGTTTATAAGGCCCACCTCATCAACCTTTTTTCAGGTTGATCCTTACAGTGTGGTAATAGCTTGGAGCAGAGTTTCACTGTTGGCCTATTGCTTCACCCTTGACACTGTGGCACCCTGCACAGTTGCCTTGGCCACAGCATAGTTTGGAGATAAGCTGGTTGACCTTGCACAGTGTGCTGAACTGTGAGGGCCTTTTTGTTGGGCATGGTGTAGGGAGCCGTCCTGTTGTTTTTTCCTGGACATCTTTCCGCTCTGTACAGTTAGCCTTTCATTGTAGAGTGTTAGCCTGTGAGCAACACCCTGGACACCCTGGAACACTGTTCAGTCTGCCTTTTTGCTGGAGGCTGATTTAAGGAGTTGCCCAGCTAGCCTCATCCTGGAGACCCTGATGCTCTGTGCAGCTGGCCTTTCATAGGTGCATGGTGTAGGGATCCACCTTGTTAGCCGCATATTTGACACTGATGCTCTGTGCATTAGGCTTTTTATTCGAACAAGACTTAGCATTGAGACCAACATCTTGTGATGATCCCAAAATGTCAGTGCTGGCATATGGAAATACCTCATGCAACACAAGGTAATGAACTTAGGTGCCTATATAGACAACTTAAAATGACGTAGGGTGGTGTAGTGGTTAATATCGTGGCCTTGTATCTCAAAGGTCAAGGGTTTGATTCGGGTCTGTGTGTAGAGTTTGCATGTTCTCCCCGTGCTTGGTGGGTTTCCTCTGGGTACTCTGGTTTCTTCCCACAGTCCAAAGACATGCAGATAAGGCTACCTGGCAATCCCAAATTGCCCATAGTGTGTGTGTCCTGCAATGGGTAGGAACCCTATCCAGGGTGTACCCTAAGTCTTCTGGGATATGCTCCAGGCCCCTCGCGACCCTGTGCAGGATAAGCAGTATAGAAGTTGAATGAATGAATGAATGAATGAATGAATAAAGATGTAATGAGAAACAGCTGCACTGAAAACTAGGAAGTAAACAAAATGTGAGAACAAAAACATAGCAACATAAAACTCAATATAAATGTCCGAACAGAAATGAAGAGTGCCAGGAAAATCCGGAATGCTGAGACACTTTAAGTCATAAATCATATTTAAATTGCAGTAACTCACATATGATTTGAAGCTGTTCATTCAAGATTCACATATGGTACATAAATCTGAAAAAAACTCAGGAGCTCTAGTAAGAGACAAGCTAATTAAACCTGATACCCAAGTTCTTGTATAAATGTTCTGGTAAATGTTTTACGAATAAATTAATTTCTATTCAGTTTTATAAATCTATTCAGTTTAATGACAAACATCTTTTTAGATGTGAGGTGAGTGTGTGATGATTTAGACATCCATAACCACAAACTGTAAGCTTATATTGCTGTTGCCTTTTTGGTGTAGCGGGGTACAACTGTGAGAAGGGAGAAATTGTGCAATTTTATTTCATCCGTTATTTCATCCAGCATCTGGAGTGATTATACTTCCTGCCATGTCTAACTTGTTTCCTCCTTCAAAACGAGGCAGCACAACAGAGTATCTCATTTCCATAACTAAAACACTTAAGCACCATCACTCTTAGCAAGTCCAGCCCATTATCAACTTAATAGACCCACAGGACTCACATACTACTCGGTTAATTAGATAGATAGATAGATAGATAGATAGATATAAATTGTAATTGACATGCTTTTTGGATTCAGTTTGGATTTGGTTTGTAGATAAAAATGCTGCATTTATCCCATGTGATTTTTTTTTTGTCTGTGAATTTTGTAAATCGAATTGCTATAAATTATATGATAGGATTATTTTTAACCTTCAAACACACTCATGCACACTTAATTTTTTTTTGTCATTTTGTGCATTTGCGTGTGTGTGTGTGTGTGTGTGTGTGTGTGTGTGTGCAAATATATGCACTTCCTTTCGCAGCAAATGAGAATAATCACCTACTTAAATAAGAAGATTGCTATATTATCAGTTTCCTGAGTAGTTGTTAGTTGTTCCTGTGTTTATAAATGTATTGATGGTATTCATGATTACAGATGCTTTATCTTTTACTGTGCATACACTATTAAAACTTCAACTAGATAAGTGTTGAATTAATTAATATTGTATCGTTGGTCCAACTTCTTGGTATTTGTTGAGGCAACATGTAACATTGTGTACTTGAAAAATTTTGAAGACACACACTGAATAAACGAAAAAAATCAAGTTGAGCCAGCAATTTACCTTCACTGAGATGCAATCGTGTGATTTATAAGCATTAAGCTTCATGTCACCACACTGTACAGGAGTTAGCCAGATAAACTTTCATAACTGTATCTATTTTTTCCCACTTTGCACTGACTTTTGCCCAGCAGCAGCAGCACACTGCCGTGCTAGCGCTCAGCTAACGAAAGTTCCAGAAAAAACGAGGAAGTGTTTAACAGTTGAGGAGTAGTGGCACTCTACTCAGTAACGTAAGGGATATAAAAACTGCGAGTCGCTAAAGCTCACCTTCGAGTGTTATATCTGTAAACTTATTTGTATGTAAACTGAATTGAGTAAGCTGTTGAAGTGGTAATAGTCTTCGAGGGCCTGGGTGACTATGCAGCAGCTTTAGGAGTGGTGATTGGTCAGGTCTGTGCTCTAAACAGTAAATTCCAAAATGACTGGATGGACACCTATGAAGCGATCCAAACGATTATTATTGGACTTGGAGAGACACGCTCCCCTCAGATTCAGATGCTGAGAAACAAACTCTTGTTGCCATGGACTCTTTTTTGTGTCTGACACATTGGGGGGAAAAAATGTCCATCATTGCTAGTTTTTTAAAAATAATTATAATATTGTAATATAAAAGAATCATTAAGATACTAAGAAGAATCTGGTGTTATCCAGGTATTTTATTGACCTTTAAACGAAGTACAACCTGTATTCTCCTGTTTTCTGCAGAACATTGTTTTAACTTTAACTAGTTTTGTAAGAATAAGGTTTTTTAAAAGTAATGTTTGTGTATTATAATTGTTGGGGTATTTTAGGCCAATTTGTTGTTTTTTTTTTTATAGAAAAAATAATTACTTGAACCAACTACATCAATGGGCTACAATGGAAGACAACTTACCTTTTTGAGTGGATTAAAAGTTGGACTAAGTCAACCCTAGAGAAATATAATTAATTGAGCCCCCAACCAATACTACTTGAGCTGACTTAAATATTCAATTACAAGTCAACTAAAGATTTTGAACTTTGTACACGTTGTGTCAGCAATATGAAATATTTAATTTGGCCAGCAAATTTCTCTAAAAGTTGAGTAAAACTTTAAAAAGCTGTGCAACTTGTTACTTTTTTACAGTGTACTTGAAGCAACTTATTATTATTATTATTATTATTATTATTATTAGGGCTGCAACTAACAATTATTTTGATAATCGATTAGTTGGGCGATTATTTTTTTCGATTAATCGATTAATCGGGAAAAAGGCTAAACTCTTCTTTAATTTGATGTTTTGCTTATAATTATATATAAAACAATACCAACATTTTTTAAAACAATAATTGCAGATGGCAAGTTGACAGTGTTTTATATATATATAAAATATATAATATATATATAAAATACACTGACATATTCAGTTGTTAAGAGCTAAACTAAAGTGATTTTGTATAATAAAATAATATATGCATAAGTAAAACCACAGTAAATTGTGTTTGAAAACAGATTTGCTACTTAACAAGTTTACTTTGTAGATAGACTATAAAAAAAACAGTAGAAATGCAAAATGCTAATAGTCACAAATGTACTGTTATTTGCATTCGCTGAAAACCACAA
>JAQQZS010000036.1:31358646-31370237 GCA_030068045.1 Platyallabes tihoni
CTAATTGGGATATGCGAAGAAGACATTTCGCTGTGCTGTAAAAAGTACATGTGACAATAATTGAATATTCTTCTTCAACTCTTCCACAAATACCATTTTTGTTCAAGTCACTTTGTAATGATGAATGCTGACCTTACCTGAAGTAAGTGAACGCCCCAGTTTCTTATATGTTTGCCTGAGTTCTTTGTAATGTTAGAGATTAGTCATCAATGTTATCTTGGGGGAAATTTGGTACTGGAGGATGGCCATTATGGTAAAGATTCAACTGGTGCTTGAAATTTTCACCTTTTGGTAATAATGGTTGACATCGTAGAGCATTTAAAATGTAACTCTTTCCAGACTGATGTATTTTAATACCCTTGTCATATTTTCTGTAATGTCTTTACATTGTGGCATAGTGCACTGTTTGTTAAAAACCTTTAGCAAGATTATGTATAAATGATGTAAAACGTTTTTATATGAATTGAAGTAATCAAGCCTGGCTATATCTATTTAAATAGTCTGACTGAGCTCAGTTATTAATATATTAAATTTAAATTGGTTAATGTCAGGGTGGCATGGTGGCTTAGTGGTTAGCACTGTCACCTTGCACCTCCAGGGTCTGGGCTTGATTTCCCTCCCTGGCGTTTGCATGTTCTCCCTGTGCTTCGTGGGTTTCCTCTGGGTACTCCGGTTTCCTCCCACAGTCCAAAGGCATGCAGATTAGGTTAATTGACGTTCCCAAAGTGCCCTATCCAGGGTGTACCCTGCTTCGTGCCCTAAATCTCCTGGGATAGACTCCAGGCTTCCCGCGACCCTGTATACAGGATTAAGCAGTATAGACGATGAGTGAGTGAATGATTAGTTAATGGCAGCACAGTGTTTAGCACTGTGGCCTTGCAACTCCACGGTCAAGGTTTGACTCATTTTTCCCGTAACCCTGATAAGCAGTATAAGAGATAAACAGTATAGAAAATGATTGAGTGAGTGATGGAGTGAGTGAGTGAGTGAGTGAGTAAGTGGTTCATTGAGGTAGTAGGTGGGAATTATTATTATTATTTTCACAGGGAAAGTTGGCATTTGGATATTTTTTTTCCCTTAACAAACTGAATGAACAGATAAAAACTTTATTCAGATTTGTTTGGTGTTGTATTTTTTAAATCAACAAGTGAATGCATATATGATATTTTACATAAATCTTTTAATCATAAATGCAATATTTTAATACAAATTGCTAGACCTTGCAGATTGTTATGCATTCCTCCTCTCTGAGCACAATGGTGGCTCTCTTGTTTTGATTTCCCTCCATGTGCTTTTTTGTTTACATTGACATACGCCATGTCTCTGACCCTGCCTGCCATTCGAGTGTTTCCTGATTGTATCCAGGTGTTCTGAGTTCATTCATGAATTTGTTCTATACGCAAAGTTTCTATGTTCTATCATTATATGCATAATATTGTGCATTTATTCTGCTCTGAGTCATATACTTCCCTGTTTAGAATTAGACATGATCCTAATTGTTTCTCTGCCTGTTCTCCGAGTTTTTGTGCATGTGTCCTGGGTCATGTATTAGTGTTTCATTATTAATACAATATTTAAAACATTTTTTTAAATAACTGCATTATCAATGGAACATTATGGTCAGTATATTGACAGTCAGTATTTCCAATTGGAAAAAACTTGGTTAATCAAAAGTGTTAATTACAAAAGTGGTTGGCCTACCAATATTCAAAAATATTTTCCAAAAAAATAGATTGTTATGTAAAATAAAAGATGTACAGTGCATAATTACAAGAGAGAAATATTTGAACAGAGCTGCAAAGAGCATCTATGAGGTGAAGACAATTGTTAGTACTCTAATGTGGTTGAACTGAAAGTTTTCTTGGCTGAAACTTGGAGAAAACTTGCAGGAAATTTCCCCAAAAGAAACTGGCTGATTCATTGCCCAGAAGTTTACAAGAGGTTCGGTGAAGCAGAGGATGGCAAAAAAAAAAGAAAAAAAAAAAGTGTGATCTTAAATAAAGCCAGTATTCAGTATCTAATTTTTTTTGTCTAATTATGACTCTTGCATTTAAACATAATCATCATTTATGGGAAATGTAGTGTTTGAAAAGTGTAACTTTCTTTCAAATAAATGCCATTTGGTTTGACAATTAGTTGTTTTCAAATACAGTAAAATTCATACACGTGCAAAGTGCAGCTTAAGGATCCAGATGTTCTTTAAGGTCAGTGCATATCAGACAATCAATGTAGAAAGCGAGAGAAGTCTGCAACTTGCAAGAAAATCTCTGTACTATAAATTAATCTGTTTGATGTCTATGCTTGTTCATTTTTGTGATTTCTACTGTTCTTGTGGTTAGACTGAAATATTGTTTCTTTCTTTTTTTTTGTGTGCAACACATCATGTTTTGTTTTGTCATTGTAGTATTGTAGGAAATACAAATGCGTGTTGCTCCCTAAAGACTTTAGTCCATATGCTGGTACAGGAACTTCTTTAATTAAGATTGATTATACAGTACATCATGAATTTCTCCTAAAAAAAAAAAAAAAAAGGTTGTGTTTGGATAGAAAATAAAAAATACCTTAACTAATCTTTTAAGACAACCATTTTAATGTTGTTTTAGTGCGTGTACTGTCAATACTCCAAACATATGGTCAGTCCGAGTTTTACAGAAAAACTGTCATACAAGGATTGTGGTTTGCCTATGTTTGACAAGAAAAGGTCATTCACAGTTGAAAAAATCTGTCAAAGGCTTTCCAGCAGAGCCACTGATATGGCTGGAGAGAGAAAATAAATGTCAAAGCGTATTGGTTTTTACCCAAGCTTTTTATTTATCTAGAAAAAAAGATGACTGGTTTCTTTATGTTGTTTCAGGCTTTTTGTAAGAGGTTCATACTTGTGGCTTTGGAAAGTTATAGACATATAAAAAGTGAAGAAAGCAAGAGAACAAAAAGGGAAAAAAGAGAAACAAAGGAGTGAGTGTCCACACATCACACACTCTTGATTATATGCTGTGGACCAAAACACACAAGGAAAATAATTGAAGACTATTTTTATAATGCCAAGTAAGGGATTCTGGATTTTTTAAGACATGAGGTGATGAGGTGATTAACCCTTTTTTTTTTCAATTTAAATGCACCAAAGCAAGACTGTGGGTCTGGCCAAAGTAGATCCTGATGTGATCCTGATGTGATCCCAAATTCCTGTAATATGCAAGTGGTGACGGATTTGTCAACAAGATATCTATCAATTTTGAAGCATCATGCATTCCATTTGATGAATGCTCATGGGAAAGACTACAGTGGGCTCCGAGCCACCTCAGCCGGGAACATAATTCACAAATATATATATATATATATTATATTAATGCTTTTTATATAATAACATGGCGGCACGATGACTTGCACCTCCAGGTCCTGGGTTTGATTCCCGCATCAGGTCCGTGTGCATGGTGTCTGGATGTTCTGCCTGTTCTTGGTGGGTTTGCTCCAGGTTCTCCGGTTTCTTCCCACAGTCCAAAGACCTGATAAATTAAGATTTTTTAAAAAAGATTTCTTTCTATTTAAATGCACCAAAGGTCTGGTCAAATTGGATCCTGATTTGATCTTCTGCTTTTGTAGTGAATCCACCTCAAAGTGTGTGTGTTGACATACTTTTCTCCTCACCATGGTTGTACTGAGCTGTAGTCTTCATGTCAACTCTAAGCAGTCTGGCCATTCTCCTCTGACCTTTCTCATCGAAAGGGCCCACAGAACTGCCAATCACTGGATGTTTCCCCTCTACACCGTTCTGAGACAGCCATGCCTGAAAATCCCAGGAGATCTGCAGTTTCTTAAATACATAAAACAGCCTGTCTGGTATCAGCATCCACGTCATGGTCAAAGTCATTAAGGGTTTTCATACGTTTTATTAAGGGTTACATTTCGTTTCAACTCTGAGGCTTGATATGAAGATAAACTGAACCTATCTCCCTCTATCTGCATAGTTTTATGCACTGAACTGCTGCAACATGATTTGGTAATTAGATAATTGTTTGTATTTTCACAGCTTGTGTTAGAAAGCTTTTTAACAGAGCTGACTACGCAGGATTTAAAAACCAAACCAAAACTTCACGTTTATAAACCCCCCATTTTTAAGTCATTGCATAATTATTTATTCATGTTCGGTAGCCTGTGTCCTGGTCTTTGTTGCCGAGCATCATGCTGACAGTGACAATAAACCATTTAAGACATTGATCAGATATGAAATCTAGTTCATGCCTTAAAAAAAAAAAAAAAACACTGCACGCTTTGCCCATGCTGCAGAATCTTTGAAGAGCACCAGCACTCGCTTGTGCCGTCACAGCTCAGAATGAAACAAATTTTGAGGTTGGGGCATTTTCGCATGTGCCGTGTAAGAAAATGCAGATGGTGGGTTAAAGTTTCCTGTACTAATTCCCCCAACCTAAGAGACTAAACTTTTTTTTCTGCCACCACCCACGACCTGCTGCATCGTTTCTGCCCGTTTCTAGGTCAAGGCTGGTTGGTGAAATGCCACAAGCCTCATGGGAAAGAAGAGAAATCGAGTCGTCCATCATTCTGTTTTTCACTCGTCACTCCTTCCTGACCGTCCCTGGAGACAATCTGTCCACTCTTAGACACGTGTGAGCACTGTATTCTCTTCCTCGATTCCCAAAAGTGGGAATTGTTAACGTCCTGCTTAAATCACACTCCATTTAATTACAGATGTTTTTCTCATGTTCTTTCTTTCTGAGCTGAGAGAACGATTCTGATTTGCCGTGAAAGGGGAAGTCGAAAAACTTTTACGCCTGTGATTTGAAGTCAGGCTTCACTTTGGCTGCTTTTTATTTCTTCATATTTTTTCCCACACATTCCTGTTGTATTTGGTTATTTCTGGTATCGCTCTTTCCTCTCTGGTGGTTTCTAATGCGGGGCTTAAGAATCACCAAGTTTACAGACACACCAAGCAGCTGCATCCCACCAGCTACGGTGCTCGAAAAACTGGAATCCACGCTGTTGTGCAGCGCCAATGAATGCAACAAAGAATGAACCACACTTGTGCTGAAAAGAAACTTGGTCGCACATGCAGCTTCCTGGGAATCTTTCAAATCTTGGCAAGCCCACCCCTAATCAGTCAAGCGAGACCAGCCGTCTTCTTTCTCACACTGAAAAAACTCATTGTGAGGTTTTGTAACTCGCTGCTTATCAATTTCGCTCTGCCAGTTGAAAAGAAAACCCTACTGCAAAGAGACACCCACCTTGGACTTGTACACACTTGCCTCTTTTTATCTGTCCTTTTACTCATTTAAATCATGTCCCTGAGATATTTATAGTATTTGTTTATGGGTAGGAAGAAAGAAAACA
Source organism: Platyallabes tihoni (assembly GCA_030068045.1). Lineage (NCBI taxonomy): Eukaryota > Metazoa > Chordata > Actinopteri > Siluriformes > Clariidae > Platyallabes > Platyallabes tihoni. Next base: position 31,363,990 of record JAQQZS010000036.1, read on the forward strand.
TGAAGGCAGATGGTATGCAATGGGTCTGTATATTCTATCCGTATACAGTAGTGCACTTCTTTGCAATTAATATTTACACTGGTTCAATAGTAATCCTTTTAACAATAAAGCGTGTAAGAATTGACTATAAGAGAAACATATAAATTTTTACTTCTGCTAATTAAGCGCAGTCACCTCAAGGCAATGTACAATGTTTGTTCAAGTCAATTTGTGACTTTTGATTGTGCAGAAAAACAGAACGTAGTTGTGAGTGTAAAAACTAGCCTTATTTCTCTATATAGTCCACTGCTACACTAATTCATCCCATTGTTTCACCAGAAGCAAGGCAGAACGGTTATTCAGTATGCCAGAGCCATGATCAGTCTGTCTGCTTCTCATCTGAAATGCTGGCCTTCCCACTCGTTTGGAACGCGGCCAGGACTGCACAAAGGGATGTGGCCAGCCGACTTCCTGTAAAATGCAAGTGGTGACAAATTTGTCTCTTCTGCAAGTAGGCGACAAGATATCTATCAATTTTCAAGCATCATGCTTTTCATTCCCCGAATGGTCATGGCAAAAAAATGACACCAGGCTCTCAGCCACCTGAGCCAGAAACATCATTCACAAATACATATGTACTTTAAAAATTTTTTTTTCACCTTTCAAATATTTTACCGCGGCTTATAATCTTATCACTGTACTGTGCTTGTGTAAATGTCGATCAGTTTTACGACTTCATTTCTGAGGAATTTCATCAAAAGTCTCGGTTTGACTTTAAAACACCATTCATATAATAACATTATATCTCATTTGCATAATATTAACCAAACAGCTTAGCAAGTGTATAATAACATCTCTTTTGCATAAAATATCGCTTTGACTGTAAAATGAATTCTGAACCAACAGTTATAATCAATAATCCAACAGTTAAAGAATAGGTAACCTAATATTCTGGCTAATGTTTGCAACCGTCAACATTTCTGGTCCTGAACTTTCTACCAAACCACTGGTTGATGTTATTTATAGCCCTTCTTGTTTGCACCGTATTGTGGTTCGTATTGTGGAGCCATTTAAATTCAAGGGCCAAGACAGAATGGCTATATCTAAACAATATAGCACCAGCAACAACTGGTTATACATTATGGAATCCAACTACAGGTATGAAGCTGTAAGTAATAACAGCCGTACTCACACTCAGTACAACCTCATGAATAAAATATAATTTTATATAATGCACAGTGTGCTCAAACGTTCGGTTTATTTTTGCTAGGGGAAATAGAGCTTGAAAATCCATACTCACTTTCGAGCAATTTTAAAGGTGCATCTGGTAAAATAGTTGTTTCTTCTTCAATTTCATCTTTATCTAATAAACACAAAGATCATATCCCTGAAAAAATATGGTTTGCCACATGGCCTGAAAACACTATGGCCGTTTTCAGGCAGGATTGCTTTGTACCATACCAAAGTACGATTATCATTAGTAATATCATTCTGTTCCCGTGTACACTCGCACCCACCCACGCACAGACACCAGTACTGCGGGCAGCAGCATGCACCAAGTTGGTTTGCGATCCACCAATTAAAACAAAGAAGAAGATTAGTTTAGCATTAGTTTAGGGGGGGGGGAATTGTCAAGAACAACCCCTTCATCGGTCCTCTTACAGGTCCCCCACTTCGTGCAAATGAATGCTGAGAATATGCAGATTTCAGAGAAGACTGATGATGTGACATTCTAAACCAGAGTTTAGTGCAATGTTTTTGGTATGGTTAGCCTTCACATGTGGTTCAAACCATGCTTGAGTACATAGAATTGTGCTCCAAACCAACTTGAAAATGGTACGCCGATCCGTGCTCGGCCGGGTAAAGAGCGCTCACATTAATCAAACATAAACAGAGTTAAGCATACTTAGCATACTTGGATTTGTGTCCAAACCCTTCGTGTGAAAGCACTAATTGTAGAATATTGTAGTAACTGTTTCTACATGGAATTTTAATCTGGACTAACACAGCTGACTGGTGAGATACACATAGTGAAACATCCTAGTTTGGTTATAGGAAATATAATGGCTCTTGAAATGTTGCTTGACCAATCAGTAATCAAATTACTGGAGCGGAACTAAGTTTTGCACAAAATGACTCTAATGCTCTAATTAACACTGATTATTAATTATATTCCAGTAAAATGGTGACAGCATCACGGGCACCCAAGACTCAGCCATGGGGCCAAACGCCAGCCCGTCCGGTCCGATCTCACAGAAAAGGCATAATGGAACTGAACTAATTTTGTCTTTAATGTTTTGCGTTGCGTGGCTTAAGATTCCCACAACGATACCCGAATCAGATAATCACAGTCACTCTCATGATGCATTACAAACACCAGTTTGAAAAGCTACCGATTTAACACTGATGACTAAAATGATGATTAATTTCCTTTCTGGGAAAAAATTATTTGTAATCATGAGAAAGTCAGAGCTCTAATACCCATAGTGTACATCCATAACAGGCTGAGTATGGTCTGACTTGGTATACAAGTGTAGAAGAAATGATGTTTAATGATTTATAACGTAAATTATAACTTAAATATATCAAGTTATTTTGATTTTTTTAAATGAATTATTTCTAATTATTTATGACTGCATTGACTACAACTGCAATGAGTTGCTTTTTGAATCAGGTTTCTTTCTCTTGTCATCCCTGGGAGTTTTTCTGTGCTACTCACGACTCTGGGTTGCTCATTATAAATCTAAATCTACATAAATTTTTTTTTAGGATTTGGATTTTGTAAACTTTTATGCACTGTAGGTTTTTAGATGTAAATAAACTGGGGATAAAAAATTAAATTTGCACAACCCTCAAGCTAAATTGCTCATTTTGATCATGCAAGTACAGTACTAACCTTTACACCGTGAGAGGTACCCTGGGAAAGTACTGACCTCATTTACTTGTTTTGGTTCAACTTTGGTTCAATCATGAATCATTTTAATAAACCCCTCTCAGCGCTCAGTGAAACAGGTAAATGCCTGCTTTCCCCACCTGATCACTTTGAGCAGATTGCTTTATTACGCCACTTGGCTTGTAGCCGCTGAAATCAGGGGGGAGGTAGGGAGGGAAGGGGGGCAGATGATGGGAGGAAGAGACATTGAAATGTATGAGTGGTGTATGAAATTTCCCCATAGCTGCACTTATTTTATATTCTGTAGGTAGCACGATAGCTTGTCTCACACATTGGCCATATTTACCACGGAATGTATATACAATGCCTATAATTTAAAAAAATTTAGACCACAGAGGAAAACCTACCTGGCTTGTAACTCAGACATGTGACAAGTTTGGTTTCGTATTCTCCATGCTGCCGTAAATGAATCTTATTTTTTTTTGTTTCATATTTAATAACACAATGTAAGGAAATTCTTTTTGACAACATAGCCACAAAACATCAGAAATAAACACAACTACACCTCATTGCACATCTGTGCAAGATTACACAAACAAAATACTCACCATGTGAGATTGCTGGATCGAGTCCCATGTTGATTTTTTTTCTCTACAGTAGTTTTTTTCCCCCTCACTATTTAAACAGCATGCATGATATAAAATTAGCTGATGCAGAAAAGCAGATTTACTGTTTTTCAAACCACGGTGGTGTAGTGGTCAGCACTGTCGCCTGCCTGAGATAAGCTCCAGGCCCACTGTGACCATGAATATAAGATTAAGCAGTATAGACGATGAGTGTGTGAAATACATAGTTTTAAATAAAAGAACTGTCTTGGTAATGGAATATTCTGCTGAATGAGGGTTGATTTTCAGTTCCTTTAAAATAAGTGATGATATGGTAAGGGAGGAATGGAGTAACTTCTCTATACTCAAATGCCTCCAAGAGTAGAAAAGGTTTAGAGGAATTTAGCAATCCCTAGTGAAAAATCATGCATTCTTTATTTGTGAATATAAGTTTTTCCATGGCATTAAGCTTTGCCAATCCCTTTAATTATGAATTAAAAATAAACATGTGACATCATTTGAAGTATTGTATATGAGATTACATTTAAAAAATGAAGCCACATGAAATAAAAAGGACATCACATGTATCACATGTAAAAATACAAATTGATAATACAAAGAAAAGCATGTGGAGAAAAAAGAATTGTGTAAAACATGATATGAAAATAAATAAATCATAAGTGGAAAAATACAAAGTATTTTAATTATGTGAAAACTAAATGAATTTTGTAAAAGAATCACTAGGCAAAAAGGAATCATATTCCATGTAAAAAGATCTGGTACAAAACACATTATATCTAAAATAATCAAATAAATAAACAAACAAAGAAACAAATAAATAAATGTCATAGTATAAATGAACTATGTGAAAAAAAATGGAGAGTCACATAAGAAAATAAATAAGTCATATGTATTTTTTTGTATTTACAGGTGGAAATGAAACTTGTAAAAATTAATGAACATGTACAAATTTTTTACAATTTGTTAAACACTCATTATATAAATAAATAAGATGCATCTGAAAGTAATCAAAAAGCAAAAATATCTGACAACACACTGGTGTGATCCTTCATGAGTACAATGATTACAATTCATCATAAATATTTGCATGTTCTTTGCCTCTGAACAAAATTCTGTCAACTAGAAATAAAGGCCTCTGTTGCAATCATGGTTTGCTATCACAGATGTGGCTGCTTCCGTCTGATCTGCTCCCCTTCCGATCTCCTGCAGCCATCAGCACGTGACTGACGATGAGTCTTCTGTGTAGAGCAGAAAAAGAACCTTTTTAGACTGAAGATCTAAATAACTCTGTGATAGGAATCACTCACACACACACACACACACACACACAGCCAGACACAGACACACACAGACATTCTGTAATTCAGAGTCATGCTGTGGAAAAAGCAGATTTCGGCATTCTTTTTATGTTCTGGGAAAGAAGATATATTTTATACTTTAAACTAGGCCTAGATTATTAATATAGGAACAGTTTCAGACTGTCACTTGTATAAAGACACCTTGTTCTATAAAGTTACTTGAATGAATGAATAAATAAACAAAAAATACAACGAATAGAAAAAATTAAATAAGAGCTTTTAAAAGTTTTTCTATTCTATTCTTTTCTATTCTTCATTCATTCATTCATCTTCTATACCGCTTTATCCTCTATTCAGGGTCGCGGGTCTATTCTATTCTATTCTATTCTATTCTATATTGTTTCCGTTTGTTTCTTTTCTCTACTTTGGTGACCTCTGTTGGCCATAGAGGAAACAGATAAATTTTTATTTACAGTAATTCTAAATTGTAAAACTATTCTAGAACAATACTTAAAATGAAGGCCTCCAAAATATCCGATAATCTCTTTTGAACAGTTGATTTTGAGATGTTACTCATACTACTTATGATCTGTAAAGCCTTGATAATGGCTCTAATCTAAGATGCTGTTTGGTAATTGGTGATTTCTAAGTCTGGTGACTCTAAATGAACTTCTCCTCTGCAGTAGAGGTAATTTTTGGTCTTGATTTCCTGGGAAGGTCTTCATGAGAGACAGTTTCATCATCATGGTGCTTGATGGGTTTTGCAAATGCACTTGACAAAACTGCTCTTGCAAGAACTATTACAGAACAGCTGACCTTTGTGTCTTAAAATAACGATCGACTGTTGCTGTTGTAACTTAAGTACCCAATGCCATATGTTATTTTAGTTTTGACATTTTACGTACAGTATTGTTCTAGAATGTAGAAAAATAAATTTCTAAACAAAAACATTGAATTAAAGGTGTGTTCAAACTTTGGACTGGTACTGTATATTGACTAAAATAGTGGTTCCCTACACAACAGTGAATTAACACAAAATGCAAGGAAGACAAGACTTTTGTTGCATAGCAGTTCACTCAACCAACACTGAAATACTACAAAGCCATAACATTACTGTACAGTTAACATCTTTTACAGCAACCACTAATAATATTTGCTTTTGACCAAATTATATTAGGTTTGAAGAATATACGTACGACACATTTGCCTTGACAAAATGAACACAAAGTTTAATTGGCGCAGCCAACATAAGAAACAATGGCCTCACCAAGAAGATAAAGATTACTATCGAATATTTATGAGGCTGAAACATTTGAATAAAAATGTAAAAGGCAAAAGGACACTGGATCATTGTTATACAACGGTCAAAAACGGTTACAAGGCGCAATCTCGTCCACCGTTTGGTAAATCCGACCACGCCGCCATCTTCCTCATGCCAAAATACAAACAAAG
>JAQQZS010000036.1:31373149-31395787 GCA_030068045.1 Platyallabes tihoni
TTTATTTCTGATCAAAAGAACGAAATGACTCAAAAAAAGATTTGTTCATTTTGATGAACGAGATTCAAAGAACCGAGTCACTAAAATGATTTAAACTTCCCATCACTAATCTGTTGTATATTGGGAGTTATTCTTTCCCCAAGTCATCCTGCACATGACATCACAGCTCCAGAATGCATTGCGATTTTTTTGTTTGTTTTTTGTTTGGGTTTCCATTTTGGTTGGCGAGCAGTCACAGTTAGTGCAATCATCGTTTTACAAAGCCTGATACCTTTTGGGTGGTGGGAAGATTTAATACTTAATTGGATTGAAGATCAAAATTAGAAACAGGGGAGGGATTTGTTTTAGAGAGAGGGGGGACTGAGAAGTTTTTGAAGTGGGAGGACCAAACTTTTACAAAAAGTCCCAAATCTTTAGTTTAAATGACTATGCTTGAGTCACTTAATATAATGTGGGCCAAGTTAACCGAGCCGAGTCAGTTTAGTTAATGATAGGTAAATGTTTCACATCATTAACAGCTGTAATTTGTACAGTGGGAGCTCTGTAGGGGTCAGAGAGAGGATCATCTCAGCAAGTGGCCTAATGAAAAGCACTTTTTAAAAACACTTATGAATTGGATGTGCAGTAAGAAGGTGTAACATACAGTATAACAGTAGTCAATCTTCAATAATAGTAATAGTAATAATAATAATACATTTCCCATTTTTATAAATGTAATGTTTAGCACAAAGCTAATATACTTTTTCCATTTGATAACTAAATGAATTGTAGAGATGATGCTAAATGTCTGTTCAGTGTAAATCTGACACACAATCAGAAACATCTGGCTACTAAACCACATCTGCTGAATGTGGAAGACAACAGTCCTAACCACTGTACCGCTGCTGTGCCATTCGGGCTGCCATGTTGGCTGGCAAGCTCCCAGTTTTTAAATAAATTTGTAAAACAGTGATCGTTTTACATACAGTATAGATATGGTTTTACCCCTGCCCCAAAACAGGGGTAACAATAAGGTGTTACGTCATAATTGTGAGATGTTATAATCATGATATAATCGTAACTATGAGAGAGAATTTCTCCTATTTTATGGCGCGATTAGTGATGATTAAACTTTGACGTTTGTGGCCACAACACGGCGACAAACGCCTCCAGTCCGACATAACTCACAAGCGAAGAAAAACAAAGATGACCCACGTGACCAAACTGTCATGGCGGCGGCCGCTGCAGTCCGGGTGAGCGTCGGGCTGACTTTAAGCTTGGCTAAAGTTGCACCGCAGTGTCGAGTTTGTCCGTTCAACCCGTTGAACAGGGACCACAGAGCCGCGATATCAAAATCGTGTCGCCGTTTCTCAGCGCCGAGCCGCCATTTACAGACTTCAACAAGTGAGTGAAACCAGCTGCTTTGGAGAAAGGTTCAATCAGTAAGAAGCGCGAGCGAGATGCACGTGCGTGTGTTATCACATGGAGGGGGATGTTAAAGCAGTTCCTCAAACCTCTATGAGCTTACTGTAGGCTTTTTTTTTTTTAATAACATTTACTGACTGTGATGAAACGTGGTCTTAGCAGGGCTGTGTAATATATCCATATGGTGTGTATGGCTGTAGACCTGTTACTGCCATCCTTTCATCTTTCTATCCAAGCTTAGATTCCTTGATTGATTAAATGTTTATTTATTTCTACTGTGTGGTTTGGAACAGCAACAGGCAGAGAAGGTCATTCCAGCCTGTCTCCACCTCCTCCTGAGGGATCCCCAGGCATTCCTAAGCCAGGATTAAGATATGACCTCTCTAAACCCTGAGTTTATCCCCAGGTCTCTCTCCTGTTGGCCAAACCACCTCAGCTTACAGGTCTACTTTTATCAATCTCCTTTCCCTACAGCTCAGCGTAAGCCTTGACATCTCTAAAGAGCAGTTGATTTTTCTCCACTTGACCTTGTGACCATATCCTGTTAGTCACTTGACTACATGTGAGGACACGGACATAAGGGGTAAACACAAGGCTTTGTCCATAAACTGAGCTCCGGCTACACTGCCACAGACTGTTTTAGAGACTGTAATGCTGCTGAAACATTTGTAAATAGCTTTTAAGTACCAGCATGTACAAGGTCACTTCTCTCACATATTGAAAGCATCATGTTATTTTCTGGTAGAAAATCATTGCTTAAAGTGGATCATTTTTATTTTGAGCAGGAAAATCGATTGCAAGTGTGCTTGATCAGCTCTTAAGTTTTTAAGTAAATTAATACACTTCAACTATTTTATACAGTAACATACCCAATGATTCATTTTCATGACTTAAGATAGTATTTTTTAAGCTCTTTCACAAAATATTTAGGATTTACAGAGAGATGTCATATTATATTGATGATGTATTAATATTGATGATCTTGTAGGCAATATAGATCATGTACAGTGGAAAAATGTATTGTCCTGGCCTATTTAACGTCATGGTTTATCATTTCAGATCGGCACCAGAGCGAGGAGGGCGGATCGCCGATAGAAGATCCGGACGAGAATGTGTGCGTCTCCTCATCGTTTCCTTCAATTAATTTCAATGCATTTTATGAATGAATTCTTGGGATAATTCTTTAATGCATGTGATAATCTTAACTCAATTTTAGTGTAAAAAATAGTCCATCTGCCCTACAGTATTTTAATACATGTAGCTATGTATTATTTTGTCCGTATTATATCAATTAAATCAATTATTCTTACAATTATATAGGTACAATTTCTAGATGTTATTTATAATTATAATGTTACTAAACTAAAAGCTTTCTGCCGCAGTGTTAACGTGGTGTTTATTGACCGAGCTGGACAGAGGATACCGGTGAAGGCAAAAGTTGGTGACAATGTTCTCTATCTAGCACGCAGACATGGCATCGATCTCGAAGGTGAATTTTCTAACATTTAGAACATTTCCATTGCTTTGGATAATATTCTGACATGGCACATTATAAAATCAATATCAAAGCTACTGTAGAGTTAATACAAACAATAGGTTTTGCTTCAGTGCTTTTTTTTAAGGGGCATTCATGTCAAACCGCGACTTTTGATTGTGCAGATTGCCAGAACCCATTTAAGAGAGTAAAAACTACCTTTATGTCTCTGTATAATTCCCTGCGACACAAATGCACTTATTTCAATGTTTCACTAGTGTCTGAATACCATCAAGTTAGAAAGTTTTATCAATACGCCAGTGACCTGGTCACCTCGTGCTTCATGTCTAAAACCCTGGCCTTCCAGGAACTACTGGGAAATGGTTTGGAGCGGGGTCAAGACTGTAAGCGGGACTGATTTTGAATAATGTACCCACTGATTTTGTATAATGTGCAAGGGTTGATGAGACGAAGCATCATTTTAGTTGTAGAGGCTTCCAGCGACAACCATCATTTAAAAGCTCATTGTGCTGACATCTAGTGGACAAACTTTGTGTAGCAAATAGACCCTAACCTCACTGCAAGCAAGACTGATCCAAACTATAATTTCTAAATCTCTAAAAAAAAAAAAAAAAAAAATTCCACTCCTTCACCAAAAAGTCTCAAATTACTGTATGTGCTAGCAAATTTTCAAAGGAATTATCTTATAACTTCAAAACATTCACCAATAAAGCCTTCTTATAATTCGTCCTTCTTTCTCTCTCTTTACCTTATTTTGATCTGCCCTGTCTGCTCGACACAAGCTTAAGAAAATGATTAGTGTTGGTGAATGATTGTGAGTACAGTACCCAGAGACGGGTGAATCTCTTTTGCATCACGAATTTCACTCATGAAGTTCCAGTTCAAGTTGACTTGAATGCTCTTTGTATGTTCATACACAATTATTTCCTCATGAGAGATGTATACGCTTTATCCCTTAAAGGGAGGATTGTGTATTTAATCAATCAAGCTGTGTATTTAGATTGTTTATTAGGTTTTTCAGTCAAGGTCAAAGGTGCAGCCTTAAATTGCTTTTGAAATGAGCAATCCTGCTATTTCAGGGGCCTGCGAGGCATCACTGGCTTGCTCCACGTGCCATGTGTATGTAAATCATGAGTACTACGACAAGCTACCTGAGCCTGAAGAAAGGTAATGTTCGGTACATTGTTATAATAAAAAAACAGTGTGTTGATATAATGAATGAACCAGCCCTTATCAATGATATAGTCAGATACAATAAGCTTTCATTAACTATTGGCATTCGCATTAATAGACTACTCTTTTTCTTGTAAGTTAAGGAAATTGTGGTGTAGACCATTTTTCCTATGCATGTGCTACACATCTCATGCCTTTGTAACTTATTTTATCCCTTAAAGGGAGGATGACATGCTGGATTTGGCGCCTATGCTGCAGGAGAACTCTCGTCTTGGTTGCCAAATCATTTTGACTCCTGAACTAGATGGCATTGAGCTGATGTTACCTAAGGTTACGCGGAACTTCTACGTTGATGGTCACATCCCCAAACCTCAGTGAGAAAAGTGGACTGCTATAAAGGCCAAGCAAACATGGGAGACGTCTTTTCTCAAGACCACAGTGTGTCTCATGTTTTAAAAGACTGAAGAGCAGTTTGGTGAACGTATCATCAGCCTGATTTTCCTCTTTCCATGTGTGGTCCAAAGAATCTACACACACTGAATGGGTGTTTCAGAAACGCACAACATCTGGATCAAAAAAAGCACTTGGTCCTTTTAGGTTCAGGGACATAGAAATGCCTTTTGAAACTAAACTGGATGGTCGAAAGGCTTGAACGGGAAGTTTTAGGATCACCTCAGAGTTAGTGTTCTAAAATTTCCAAAGATACTGAAGGTGACCTTTTGTGTTGCGCACATGAGTCAGACGCACAATTTTTATATTTACTTATACATTCTGTGTAAAAGTGAAATAGAAATGTAATTCTGGCATCCAATTATTTTTTTAGCAGGTTTTATTTTTAACGCTAAGTGTTAAATTTGTGTACATGTGTCTGTTAAGGATAAAGAACTAAAGAATTTGAAATGACAGTGCTGTTTGGTTACAAGGCTTTCCAGAAATGACAGGAAATTTGACAGGTTTTGACATTTGAAAAATGACAGGGTGTTTAATCTGTCTGTGTATATTAGTCTAGGGTCAAGTCATTTCTGGAAAGCCAGCTGCCATTACAAATGATTTAATTCTCTGAGGTCAGGAGTATACGCACACTAATGGAATTTATGCCTTGGGTAGTATTATAAGAGCCATCATTTTACCCATTTACAGGTTTTAAGATAATAATATACAAAATCTTTGCTTTAAGATGTATAATCTCTCACACATTTCTAACATAGAACCCCACTGAGACCATAAGTAAACCTGATTTGTGTCTTTCCATAATGCTGTGTGTCAAATAAATAAATAAATCTCAAACAAAGTTCAAAATGCTGTGTTATTCATGGACATTCAGATGCAGGTTAAATAACTTGGTCATTGTGTAATATAAATACTGTGCATCTTGATACATTTTATTATTGTAAAAGTGAGCATTTTTGTCATAATTTAAGAAATGAAACTCAATCTGGATTCATTGCATGTAAAGTGAAATTCCAAATCTTTTGTTTTAATTTCGCTTACAGCTCATGAAATTTTTGATTATCTCAAATTTTTGTCCATACAATATAAAAACAGTGTATCTCTCAGCCTAGTTAAGTACATGCATGGAGAAGACTGCTGATTTGAAAGTTGTACAATAGACGATCATCGACTACATCCACAAGGAGGACAACCCGCTGAAAGGGCTGACTGTTCGTAGAGTGCTGCATTTTACAGTAAAATGTGCAAAAGCAACAAGAATGACCGCAGCCAAATCAAGAACTTGGGAGCTTATTAAGGCACTCTTGGATGGGAGATATCAGAAATGTCTTATCTCGGCTAAGGAGAAAGAAAATGTCCAGTCCAGTGTGAAGTTTCCACACTTGTTGATGTTGTAAGAGGTTTTTTTTTTTTTAATATGAACTGTAAATTAGTTCATTTTACTCTCTCTCTTATTTATCTGATAATTACATGGTGTCTTCCATGCCACTACCTTCCTGTCCAATTGTCACAATTTGGCTCTTCTCACAGAAGCTACAGTTACAATATTTCATGTCAATAGCACCTGAACGTAAGTGGGTATATTAGGCAGCAAGTGAACCGTTTGTCCCTCAAGTTGATGTGTTGGAAACAGAAAGAATTGACAAGCGTAAGGATTTGAGTGACTTTAACAAGTTTGACAAGGCCCAGATTCGATTGCTAGATGCCTGGGTCAAAGCATCTCCACACCTGTAGCTCTTGGGGATGTTCCCTGTCTGCAGTGGTCATGTCCTGCCAGAAGTGGTCCAAGGAAGGAAACCCAGTGAACCAGCAAAAGGCTTATGGGGAGCAGCTCACTGATGCCCACTGGGTGCAAATCCAATATAAGAGCTATAACTGCTGAAAAGGTTAATGCTGGTCTCTTGTATAAAGAAGTCAGAACACACAAGAGCAATGTTGTTTTGGAGACCTAGTCATTACTAAGCGGGTGGTCATAATGTTATGGCTCATCCGTGTATAAACTGGTGTATTAGATGCTCAAAGATGGCGGCCATAAACTTACATAAGCTTTACTGCTGTCTGTTAAATAAGAACTGTTTAAATATACAGTGTTTACCTGTAAAAGCTAAAATGACAATGAACAGTGAATGTGTAATAATGACTTATAATTAAGTTAGCTGGTCTGTTTTTTCTTTAATTGGCTTTAATGAGCTAAGGCTCAAACTAGCAACACCTGGACACCTGATTGTCACGTGACACGTCAGCCTCACGTGACGTAACCGCAAGCCTGAAAAATATAAATGTATTGGAAAACGCTGCTATTAAAGACAACGTTTTATTAGGTAAGATATAGGCTGTGTTGTTATATTGTTGGATAGCAGTGTAGAGAGATGTAACACCAGTGTTTTATTATTATTAATTTTTTTTTCTTCAAAAGAGTAACTTAATGATGGGGGCTTAACTGTGATTGATTGGGTTTGCGGACAGGATGAATGGAGTGAGGCATCACCAGGGATCATGATGTCGGATTTCTTTATGTAGTTGTATATTCTTTTGGAAATTTTTGAGAAACTTTTCAGGGCGACTGGAATTTATTGATTGTATGGAGCTTGTTGTTAAATGTTTCTTTGTAACGCTGATACCTTTGGACGAGGCTACATTTTGAGAGCGCGCATGCGTGCGCGCGCACCAGTTCAAAGAATCGCCTCAGGAAGGTTACAATGTAACAACAGTTTCTGGAATATTCTGTTTATGGATTAAATACAGGAAGGTGATTAAACGATGCCCAGTTTCCCAGTTCATATGAGTGGTATATCATTCTCTGTTCCTCTTTTCAAACAAATCTTTCAGTTTGTTTGTACAGGTAAGTGCACAAGTGTACAAACTTTTACTAGTACACAATCAACAGACGTTCAATACAAGTTTCATGTGTTTACATTATCAGTAACAAAAATGGTTTTAAAAAAATCTCACTGATATTTGGGTAATGTATAAAAGTCAGCTTTTGGCCCACACACTGTGTACTGTGTAAGTGGTAAATGTTAGTTTTTCCTGTTCTAGGTTACAACTTGAAGACACCCCACTTATTTAGCTTTCTGTAATGTAAATAAGAGCATATGATAAGTGTGTTAACTTCAAAGTTATTATGCAGCTTAATGTTTAATAATTTAGCAATTTTGTAGTAATGGTTAGCACTGTTGCCCTGCACCTCCAGGGTCCGGGTTTGATTCTCACCTCTGGTTTGTGTTCTCCCTGTGCTTGGTGGGTTTCCCCAGGCTACTACCATTTCCTCCCACAGTCCACAGATTAGACTAATTAGTGTTCCAAAATAGACGGTGTATTTCTGCATTTCATTGGCATCCCGTCAAAGGGTGTGCCTCGCCTCATGCCCCTAGTCTCCTGGGATAGAATCTAGGCCCCCCATGACCTACAGAGGTGAAGGCATTGATGTTTGATCTAGAAAATAAAAAATGACAACGTTTTGGCAATATTATTTTGGATTATAAGATGAGCTGTCAATGCTTCTTTAGTCTTCCTTCCCATTGGTAGAATTAAGTGAATGACCTTAAACTCATACATTTTAGAAATTGGTAGAAGTTAAAAATACTGCTCAAAGCCTTTAACCAACTTTGTGATATGAATCCTACATTCCACTAAAGAGCATAACTTTGATTTCCATAGCTGTTAATAACCTTTTATGTTTGATCCAGAACAGCCAAGGAAGCATGAGTTCAGAGATTAACACTCCAGCTGATCTCAGAAGCTGCTCCAAAGCCTCAGGAACTGCCAGCAAAAACATGGATCCTGAAGACCTTTGCATGACCCAATCATCTATCTTGTACCTTCTTCAGGAAGCCACCAAGCTTGTAACACCACCAAAGCAGCACAGTCTGGATGTGGAAAAACGTTATGATGCCAAAGAAAAGATCGTTTCGCACAACTCGCCTAGCTTGAACCAAATGGTTCAGGAGGTTCAAACTGTCGAAACACAGCCTAGCTTTACAGGGGCCTTTTCTATGTTCAGCAGTAGTCCATGGGAGGTGATGAGTCTCATAAACCTCCAGTGCGAAAGGCTGCTGCATTCTGGTGGAACAAATGGACAAGATGCACAGACGCACAAAGCTAAAGATACTAAATCTGAAGACAGCAATGTCACCCAAGAATGGTCTTTGTGTCCTTCAGCTTCCACTTCTATTATGTCGCCAATAGCAGATACAATGGACCATGGCATGGAGTCTGAAGTTTGCTGCTCCATTCCTCATGTTATTGATCCAGTTAATCACATTCAGAGCACCAGTGAGGATGGTGAAAGTCCAACAGTAAAAGCTGGAGAGGACCTGGCAGAGCTTATTTCCAAGACCACAGAGGACAGTCTGCTTTCCTCCAGGGTAAAGAATGATGATGGGACTGGTCACTACTTCCTGGTTGACACATCAGTGCTACCACTTGATTTGACAAAAAAAGTAGAAACGTGTGAACACACCGTACAGTCTGATGAGGGTGTGAATGAAATGGAGAGTGTACCGTCCATATCCGAGACTTCACATAGACATGAAATAAGCTCTGTTGACTTTTCATCGTCTCTGGTTGCTGAAAAATATGAAGACTCCTGCTTTTCTTTCAATGAAGGTAAAAATGCAGAGTGTAAAAGTGCACTGGTGTCTGAAACGCCACCCTCAACAACAGATTTGAACAATAACCTTGAAGATGAGACGATGCAGGGGGCTGAAAAGAGTCATAAAGTCCTCTCTGCCCAGACCAGAAGGAGGACGCCTAGGAAGCAGGCTCACCCTGAGCGCAGCCCTGACCTACAGGACCCAGGACTTCAAGGAGTCACGTTCAGAATGCATGCGGAGCTGGATCAAAGCTCAGACCAATGCCGCCTTGTCATCACCTCCAATTATAGGCAAGCACTCCGTCATCTATTAAATTAAAGCTAGCTCACAGATTCTTGATTGCTTCATTTCAAATCCACTGATTGGTATACAGTGTGGACAAAAAGGAAAAGATGCTTGTCAAAATGTGTGGACTTGACTTAAATGCTGCATTCGATATTGTATATATAATTTGCAGACTTAATGAAGCCCAGTTTAAGCTTTTATATTCATGTAGCAGTACTTTTTCTCTGCATTCACAATCGGTGTTTATGCTGCCCAGTCATGCAATTACAATGGATAACACTTTAGTAGAGGACAAACTTTACATTTTACATTTCATTTAAAACATATAATATGACATATAATTTACTCATTTGCATTGTGTCCTTGCTTGAGAACTCTCTCTCCTGTCTGTCCTGTAGCAAGCTATGCAGGCGTGGCAGAAGTAACAGAAATTGCAGGTCCAGATCAGTGCAGAATTCCCAGCGAACCAGCAGCTCGGAAGAGGAGAGTGACTCAGCCAGCCTGTGCAGTAAGTGCTGCTGTTAGAGGCCTGCATGTTTCTTTCCTTTTTTTTTTTTTCTTTCGTTCTTTATGGTATTTTTACATCATTCTATCAATGTGTTGGGTATCGAACTGCATCAATTTTCAAGTGTCTATATAAGGAAGACATAGAAGTTGATGTACATTGGGCAATTACAATGGCTGTTCAAGTCAAACCGGTTATTCTGCGCGATCAAAATTCCTGGAACAACACTCTCATACTCCTCTATACCGCTTTATCCTGTATTCAGGGTCACAGGGACCTGGAGCCTATGCCAGGAGGCTTGGGGCACAAGTCGGGATACACCCTGGACAGGATGCCAATCCACACACACATTAATTCACACACTATGGGCAATTTGGGAATGTCAGTTAGCCTAATCTACATGTCTTTGGACTGCGTGAGGAAACCGGAGTACCCGGAGGAAACCCACCAAGCACGGGGAGAACATGCAAACTCCATTGACACAGAGATCGAGCCTTTCCGGGAAAAAACTAACCTTATATAATCCCCTGCTACTGTAATGTACTTTTTGTATCCCAGTGTTTCACTCATGCTTGGATACCATCCAAATAGAACATGCTCAGTATATCAGAGACATGATTGGTCTGATATGTTGGCCTCCTTTCAGGAACCCCTTTAATGGCACAAACATGTGAAAAAGCCTTGGAGCGAGTTTGTGCAAGTGGTGTCCCTGAATAATTGTGTACAGTTCCCACAGACAGATGGGTTTCTTCCACAAGTTGCTGACAAGTTATCCATCAACTTCTAGGAGAGCGACTACGGTCGGCTCCAGGTCACCTCAGTCAATTTCACCTCAGAAATGTCATCAAAAGTCCTCCTTTGACTTGAATTCCTCTCTGAAAAATGTTGCATATTGGTAGCCTATTCCAACAGCAGATGGAGCTCTGATTCAACAGTAGAACTTGGAGCTTGGACATGGCTGAGTCTGAGTGGAAAATAAAGGGTGTTATCTTCTAAAGAAATAAAAGGGAGGCTTGTCTGTACATTGGTCAGAACTCGCTCTTTTAAAGATATCTTTGTTTCATACATTTCAGTCTCAGAATTTTGTCAATCCAGTTGGGTTTTGGGACAGCATCATACAACTGGCTATACAGAATTGTATGAAACCTTTGCAGTACTTGGCTACAGTACAGTATCTGCCTAATGTTTATCCTATAGATTAAATCTAAATATTGAGTAAAACTGATATTAGCAGTTATGTGCCGTATTTAATAATCTACTTTAAAATAAACTCCTTGCTCATTTTAAACACCTGCACCAATAGATATTAATTAGAAAAGCTAAGCTGAACATTTTTGCTGGGATTAGATTATATTTTCACCACTGAAATAACAGCGCCGAAGTATTAAAAGTATTAAATTTGAATATGCTGAAGTCGTTTTAAGACAAAATTTCCCATCTGTGATTTACTCTGATTACTGAACAGGGAGTGAATTTCGTCCCATTGCTTATATTGATACATTTTGTGTCATTCAGGGAAGGGTTTATTGATAACTGTGGTGAATACTGCAACATAAAAAAAAATATTTTAAATTTAACCCAGAAAAGGCTAGATTTCTTATTAATGATGGGAACATTTGCATCTACTTAATCATTCCATTAATGTGTCTAATGTTTATTCTGTTCCTGTGATTCTTGTTGTTTTTCTTTCTTTCTTTTTTTTTTTAAAGAGATCTGTGCATCATGCTGCACTAGAAAGACTCCTTTATGGAGAGATGCTGAAGATGGCACTCCACTTTGCAATGCCTGTGGAATCAGGTGGGATTGCTATGACTATGTACTTGTGAACATGGAAGGGGGGGAGGTACTGTATGTGTGGCTGTATTACTATAAATGTTTTTGGTTAACAGTAAGACTCTCTGGTATTATGTACTGTTTGGAGTCAATCACAGTGACCCAACAGCCATCTGTGGCCAGGGCATCCATAGAGCAAAATTTATCATAATCTCAGAACTTCGGTCAATCAGGGTGACGCAATACAATCATGTCCATCTGAGGAAGGAAGAGGGTGGGTAAAGATCATCTGTGTGTTCAACTACCATGTGGTAATCGGCAATTTGAGGGGGGGTGGAAATGTGGTGAAATTCCACATCTCAGAGAAAGCTAACCCAAAGTCTAAGAGGAGTTGTCAGATTCAGTCAATGTGTAAGAAAGGGATTAGGTTGGAAAGTATTGGAGTTATAATTTAAAGGTTTTGACAAGCTTCTTATATCCAGAATGAATTCAGCCATAATAAGCATATGCGAATCCAATGAACATTTTCCAAACCGCTTTGGGATTATTATTAAAAAAAAAAAAAAAAAATTATTCAAGTGGAACTATTTTCCTTTATCTCGTTAAAGTATAAACAAGAATAATCCTTGCTTTTTGTTATGATTGGGAACGTGGGTTTGAATTTGACAGGTATAAGAAGTACCGTGTGCGCTGTCTACAGTGTTGGAACATTCCTCGGAAAGAGGCCAGCTCCAACTCCAAGTGTCTGAAGTGTGGAGATCTCCTCCAACTCGCCTCACAAAACAAACGTGCTGGTTGGTAGAATTTCTCAACTGTAAGCGACCCCACATCGGCTGTAAAATTATATAGAAACGTAATGTGTGTGTGTTTGTAAAATACATTTAAAATTTACAATTATTTATGTCTACATGCAAACTTTCTAAGAGTGATTCCTGTAGAAGTGGTTATATTTTGCACTTGGTTGTTTGTGTAGTGGTGTGTCACTTATTTAGGACTTGCATTTGTGTTGTCTTCACAAACGCTTTTGTTCTTTTCTGTCTGTGATTTAAATTTTACATCGGAAGTTCTTCTGTAAACTTGGTTTGATTTGGTTGGAAATTAAAATTTTGTGAAGTAAATGTTGGTATTTATTGAATAACACTTGGATGATTTTTAATTTTTATTTTTTTTTTTGCTGTCGGTACATGACGTGTACTACCACACATTATAAATATCATTCCAAAATGGGTTGCACATAACAAAATAGTACTATTATTACATGAAACTACTGGGAAAGGTGTTAATCTTGTCTTAGTCCTGGTTTAATTATGCCTGATTTCTTCCCCCAGCTCCTTTTTAAAATCTGCTTTCACACCAACAGAATTTATTTGCAGCTTCAAAACTTCTGGACACATTAAAATGGGTATTGTGTGATGGGAACTTGCAGACATACTGTATCTAATTAATCCCACAGTAAGTTTCTTTTTTTATTTTTTTATTTTTTAAGTCCTAAACTTGCTTCCAAAATTCATGGTTTGTAATTTGTGCTTTGTTGTGCAAACTATTGTATTTTCATGTTCTACAGTATTGTGTGAGAGTCTTGAGCTACTGTACAGTACACCTCATTTCTTCATGGTTCTCTCTCTCTCGTACATTTGCATTTAAGGTATATTGTTCAGGGCCACAGGAGCCCTGGAGCCTGTCCCTGGAGGAGCATGGGCCGAACATGCAAAATCCACACAAACATCAAAACATACTATTTAATGATAGATAGATAACCACAGCACCTTCTGTACCTCATTTCCCCTCTCACCTGCATACTATTGTGTATATATTAATTTATAATTCAATTGATGGTTACTAGTCAATATTTTATCCATTAATTAACCTTGGCGCAATTTTATTCACAATTTAGCTTCATCATATTTCATACCTAGTGGTACATTTATTCACAATAATTCCTCACCTTTAGTTAAGAAGGCTAAAAAGAATGGAGAGAAAATAATTCACACTGAGTAGCATGCATGCTGAATACACACATGACTATGTAAATGGTATGATATGGCATAGATGTTGTATATGGCTGTTTATTAGATCCATACAGCTGAATATGAACCAGATGAAGAGCACTGGAAGTGTAAAGCTTTAATGTGCATTAAAGGCGGCAGAATACTTGCTGGATCATCTTATTTTCTTGTTGCTAGCTGTGAAGGGTTTTCTTTATCTGTCAGCAAGGGCCACATCACTGTGAAGCTGTAAATCCTTTCCTCATGTCTCATGACTTTTGCAATACATTTGAAGCAAATGTCATTACATGGGCTAAGACTGAAGCCAGTCATTATGGAAATGTTTAGCTTATGCTTTGAAATATACACCGATCATCCATAACATTATGACCACCCACCAAATATCAAGTAGGTCCCCCCCTTTTACCGCTGAAGCTGTGATGTGTGTTCTGACATTTTTCTACGGGATTAACCTTTCCAGCAGTTTGAGCTACAGTATCTCTTGTACTAGATCGGACTACACGAGCCAGCCTTCACTCCCCACATTCATCAGTAAGCCTTGGCAGCCCATCACCCTGTCACCGGTTCACCGGTTTTCCTTCCTTGGATCACTTTTGGTAGGTCATGACCACTTCAGATCGGGAACATCCCACAAGAGCTGCTGTTTTGGAGTTGCTCTGACCCTGTCATCTAGCCATCACAATTTGGCCCTGATCACAGTAACTTCAGTTACAATATCTCATTACAATGGTGTCTGGGGGTGGGTGGGGTGTATTAGGCCACAAGTGAACATTTTGTTTTTCAAGTTGATGTGTTGGAAGCAAAAAAAATGGGCATAAAGATGTGATCAACTCTGACAATGGCCAAAGTACTCATCTGTCTGTACAATTACCTTCTGCAAGTTGGTGACAATTTATACAGTGATTTTCAAGGATCAGGCATTCCACTCGCTGAATGTTCATGGGAGCGAATGTTCAGGCCCTGAGCCACCTCAGCCTGGAACGTCATTCACGACGTTTGATATGCTATACATATATACTATATATAGTATAGTATATTCTAATCAATCTATGTGAATCTGTTTAATAAAGACTTTTCAGCAATATTTACATTTGAATGTATTTTTGATTGAGTTACAAGGCTGTAAAAATATGCATTTAATGTAATTAATCTAATTTCGGTGTGACATTAGATAATCTTATACATTGCATGAAATTGACCAAGGTGCTCAGCCATCAGCTGCTTTACAAACATTACAAATACAGTAGTGCCCTATGTAGTCAAAAATTTGTGAATACCATCAGGTAACGCATAATATTGAAGCCTCACTATCCAGATTCAGTACCCTTTTACTATTAAAATTATTTCCTCTCTTTTCAGAAGGCTTTCCACTAGATTTTGGAATGTAGGTGTGGGGATTTGCCCATTTAGTCACAATGCATCAGACCAGAGGTAAAATTCTTCCTTCTTTCTCAGCAGTGTGTACACATCATCAACACTAGGTGGAAGTGCCTTGATATTTGTTAAAGATGCCTGCACTGCAGAAAGCACAGAAAATCTCATGTCTCATGGAAATACATTAGTCAACAATTTGTTGAGTTAAAGCTTTCCACCGGCTCAGTGAATCACATGTTAGTTAGATGTTAGTGCATACTCCTTTTTCCTCCAAACTAGGGGTCATGATGCAATGTAGGGTCAAAAAACAATAAGTGATAACCAACCATATGCATAGCAAATCTCTGACACCAAAATATAAAATGACTGGTTTCCACAAAATTTTCTCATTGATACTCTCAGTTTTTGTCCTAATGAACTAGGATAAAAATGTGTTTTCAATAGAGATTATAAAAATCCTTCTAGATAAGGCTGTCTGCTAAATTATATATAAGTAATAAAAATTTCCTTATGACTCAGGACCATAAGGAAAGCATAAAATATTGTTCTGGATTTACAGGATTTTCATGAATACCAAATTTCTTGTGGAAACACACTCATGAATCATTTATGGATGAGTCTGTTTCTATTCGACTTGGTGTTTTAACTTTAAAAAAAACAAAAAAAAAAAAACAAAGACAGTCAGGAATTGTGTGAAAATAACTTTTCCTTAAAGATTTTCTGATAACGTTATTACCAAACTAAGAAACAAAAACATGTATTTAATCCAATTAGGATGTATTATTGATTCCCCAAAAGGTGAGAAAAGCTTTAGTGTATTTTTTGTTTTTTACTTATATGGAAAAAGGCTTCTGAGGGAGAATCTAAATATTGAAAGAAAAGAAATAGGTGAAAACCTTTGTCTGTGCCACTGTAAATATTATATAAGAGCAGGTGAAAAGTGTGACCTTTTATAGTGCACTTATTGTAGGGCATTATAGGGCATCACACACTTATTTTTTAAAATTACAAGACTTTTTTATTTTACTTTTGTGATTATTTAACCATTTTTATGCTACAAAAACAAGCTTAATGGAGTTACCAAATAAGGTTCTTTGACCATATAGAATAATAGTGTTTCCATAGTGTTTTACAAAAAAAACAAACATATTTTCTACAAATAAGGTTCTTCCCCCGTTTAAGGGTTAAAATTTCAAAAAATATCATTTAGATGTGAGTGCAGTGGAGTAAAAACATATACAGCACTTTAAACCCTACTTTACCAAGATTATAATGGGCTCCAAGCCCATCTTACAGGCAAATTGCTAAGTGTGTCTTCGACTTGGCTGATCAAAACCCAAAGAAAATCATATAGAAGAATAAGAATCCAATACGTTTTAAGAATTAATTTGTCTACAAATTGTTAAAATAAGTAAATAAATATGATATTCTGCAACATGAGGTATATATAAGTATGTCCAAGTATTGCCCAAATGTATCAATTCTTTAAAGTGTTCAATATGTTGCGTTAATGAAACGCATTATGTAGTACTGTAAGTGCATGTAATGACTACAGGGGAATGATAAGAATCTCTCTGTGGGGGTTCTGGGCCTTGTATATGAGAGCAGCTGCAGTTAAAAAGTAACTGAGTTCGAAAACTAAAAAAAACTTCATACCATAAGGTATATATGGTATCTCTTGAAGGGTGTTTTTTTTTTTTTGAAGACACAAATCACAAATACGTTTTTTAATTGATTCCATTTGTTCTTATCATTCCCCTGTAATATATATATATATATATATATATATATATATATATATATACAACAGATCCATCACTCAGGAAAATGTTTTAATTGCCCACCAATGATAATTGTGAGAAGAAATTCCATTCCATCTGTTGCATACTGATAAACCGGCTGTCATAATTAAGATATCAGTGCCATGTGCAGATTTTGCAATAGTGAAAAAAAACAAGAAAATGTTTATTGTGGACTGTTCGTTCAAACGAATTGTTGCATCAGACCTTTAAAACATATTCTTTTTTTTTTTTTTTTTTTTTACATTTGTTTAAATTTAAAGTTTAATATTAAAAAACAAATAGTATAAAAGTATTTTTCTACTATTTTATATATAGTGAAAGAAGTGATATGTCTTTTAAAGTCCTGTTTGCCTGAGTGTTATGGTGTAGCGTATTTTTGGTATGAAGTCTGGTCTCTCCTGAAGAAAAAAAAATGACATCACCTCCTTCTCATCTACTAATGGATACAGAGTTACATGAGGGGAAAAATCTTGAGGATGTTTTCCTTTCTTTCTCAGTGCTTTCACCTACAGGACTAAGAGAAATGCCCCTCCTCTTGTGATTTTTATCACAATCAAAATAAACATTTATGTTTGTGAAACATGAAAGACGCGACCGGAGCGCACTCGTTCTTCGATGGGAATTAAAGCGACGCGTGTTTTTGTTGTATTTAGTCGTTTAATTTTTTTTTCCTGCTGCATGGATAAGGAGATCATGACCAAATCATGACCAGCTCATGGCAGCTCGGATGTAGAATAAGTTTGTGAGCCTTTTTTTTCTTTTAATTGCGGGATTATGATTTTGGATGAAAGCTCCATGGAGGAGCCTGACATCGACGTTGTTGGAGAGCAGGATAAAGATGCTCAAGTTGAAATGCCGTCGAGTGACGGCAGGATGATCAAAGAGAAGGCGCGAGGCGACGGGGCATCCGGGGTGGTGTGCGTGAAACCGCCGTACTCGTACATCGCGCTCATCACCATGGCGATCCTGCAGAGCCCGCGCAAGCGCCTGACGCTCAGCGAGATCTGCGAGTTCATCAGCCGCCGCTTCGCCTACTACCGCGAGAAGTTCCCGGCGTGGCAGAACTCCATCCGACACAACCTGTCGCTCAATGACTGCTTTGTGAAAATGCCACGCGAGCCCGGCAATCCCGGAAAGGGCAACTACTGGACCCTGGATCCCATGTCGTCTGATATGTTCGAGAACGGAAGTTTCCTGCGGCGCAGGAAGCGCTTCAAGCGGCACCGCTGCTTCGCCAAGGAGGCGGAAACGTCGCTTCCGGGATTCCCGTTCGGATCCTACGCTTCGGCTTTACCGCTCCCGGGTTTAGATTTGTACCTCGAGACTTTACCTCCTCCTCCTCCTCCTCATCCTCCCCAACCTCCCCCTGCTCTTGTCTCACCTGTCGGCAGCCTGTTACCTGCCCTGTCCACTCTTCTGAAAGGCTACCTCCCGCACCCTGCCCGCGCTCTCACCCTGGAGTCCTCCCCGCGCGCGCATTTCCCCGGCGCACAGCTCGCTCCCGCGGCCGCTCTCCCGCCTCTCCCGCCGAGCTTTTACACTCTGCAGCAGGAATATCACAAACTGCAGGCTTTGCACAGCACCGCGCTCACCACCAAACTGTTACAGCGATTCGGTGACGGTACACTCTAATACCTTTTGCTAACTTAAAAAAAATATCCAAGAGTAAACAGCACCGGGTTAGCCTATGATAGATATCATGATTTGACAAAAAGGCTATATAATATAATATAGAAACCCCACATCTGTGGAATTATCAAAGAAGTCATGCAATTTCTTTTCTATTTACATTTTTTTAACATTATTGACTGTATTTTCGTTTAAAAAATTTCAAGAAGAGTTTCCTCTTAGCTTTTCTGAAATTTTCTCTTATATCAAACTGATCTAGCACCAGAGAACAAAAATGCAGGAAAGTGTTTTTCTTTACTTAAAAAAAAAAAATTGGACAGTACTTTGTTTATTCATCTTTTTTTTGCGTCAGACGTTGAAGCACAAGTTCATCCGCATTTTTACAATTATACTGGATATCAACTTAAAAAAATAGATATGAATCTTTTGTAGCGATTTGCTGACGCAACACTGAAATATATTTTGTTACTTAAAATATAAGAAATGGTACCCCCCCGCCCCACTCCCCCCCTCCCCGAACATCACTGGTGTAGATTGAGGACACATAATAATAATAATAATAATAATAATAATAATAAAACAGGTACGCGAAATTACCAAAAGCGACAGCTGTAAAATTATCCATGAAAGGTCCATTCTGTTTTATTTTTAAACATTACGGACTTATTTTTAAACATCTTTTTTTTAATACTACAATAAATTCAGTAAACGTTTTTTTTTTTTTACTTTATAGTTTACATTGTTGTACAGGGGGAGGGAAATTAAATTATACTTGTTTTATCATGTGTGTGCATTTCTTTTATTTTGTTTCGCTTTTTAAAAATGGGCCTATGCTTTGTGTTATTGCCACATTTATTAGTATTTAAACTTTTAGTCAGAATTAGTATTTAAGCTATGTGGATACTTTAACACATGATCAGTGTTGTTGTTTTTTTTAAATAAAGGACTACAGCTTCATTTGTTTTTATATTAATTTTGCTAAATTGAAGTTGAAGAAATAAAAACATCTGAGAGGGGCACTGATTGCGCATATCAGGTCTTATAGTGATGGTTGTTCTTATATAATGATAGATTTTTACAGCGTTGCATTCCTTGCATTATTAGGTTTTATACATCAAGAGGGAATTCGAATGCAGATTACATTTATATTAGCATTTAATGCATTTATGTTCATAACTTAGAATATGTTCAATTACTACAAATACTATGTCACATATTTCTTTAATGAATTTGATTTCCACTGACACACATATATTAACAACTAGTACATTATGATAATTATATTACTAGATTTGACTAGTGAAAAATGTAATTAAATATCCATGGCATAAACATGGATTTATGGCAAATAGAGGCTGAGTCTGGAAAACTATCAACAATTAAAGATGTCTTGGACTGAATAGTTTATATTATTAAGTGTCATAAAGTAAAATAAAAAAGGTTACCCCCATAATATTTAATTCAGTAATGAGTAATAATATTTAACCATTGTTGTCACATACATATTTTTTGTCTGATATTTAATGGACTACTTAAAGTTAACACAGCTACTTAAACAAAGCACTGTCTGCCTTACTTTATTTTTATTTTTATTTTTATTTTAGCCAAATGGAATGTAAAATAAGGTGGTTTATGCAATATGAATAAGGTGATTGTAAATCTCTGCCCAAGTTTCTTAGATGTAGATGTGAATGAATGTTGTGGGAATTTACAGCTCACTTAAATTCATAACAACACCATATTAATCTTTCTAGTACAAAAAGGTGGAAAATAAACTGACTGTAATAGCTATGGGTTTAAAGCCTCTGACAGAAAAGTCACACCAGCTTCACATGAGTCATGTAATTATTTTGAGACAATTCGTGGCATGCATAATTTATTTAATTAATTTTCATGTGTTCTTTAGCATGATACATGGTTTATGAAAAAAATATTCTAATTACAATAATAATATACAGTGGCTCGTCTTTATAGAGGCAGGGTACACCCTGGACAGGGTGCCAATTTATCACAGGACTCACATACACAGGCAATTTGGGAACATCATTTAACCTAATTTGCATGTCTTTGGACTGTGAGTGGAAACCTACCAAGCACAGGGGAGAACGAGCAAACAGCGAGTACACAGACACGAGGCGAGAATTGAACCCAGAACCTTAAGGGTACAAGGCAACAGTGCTAACCACTACACCAGTGTGCCGTCTCTATTTTAAAAAATAATTTTATAGTTTTTATTATTTTTTTTAAACATGCAATGCAAGCTGATGTATTTTATGTGATTCATTTATTTGCCCATGCAATTATATTTTTCACTTGTGATCAACCCCCACCCTTCACCTAAACACCAACCAATACATACCACATAACGTATTTATCACTTAACCCCTTTGAAAGATCACACGTAGAATATTAGGGATGTATGTAAGAATTCTTCCGACGAAGAGCTCACCCATCATTTAAAAAACTTTCCTGAAAGAGGAACACAAGCACACAGGTCCTTGTTTGACTCACTGCCATTATCAGATACATATGTGTCTGCAGTTGTTGTGTGGTGTAGGTTTTGATCATGATTTTCGTGTATAAAAGAGGATTCTCATCTCTTTGTTTTGTTAATTATTTTTTTGGGGGTAATCAGCCTGGATGCATTACTGAACATGTGGGATTAGAACAGATTTCCTGGGAAGTTTCTGAACATCTCCAGATTTTGGAAGATATTTAATGGAAAATAAACACATGCCTGGCTTGTTTCATACCATACACTTTTTAAAACCAAATCCAACCCATTATATAATAATAATAATAATAATAATAATAACACACACATTCAGGCCTGCTCTGTATAGATTGTATGTGTGGGAAATGCATGATGGATTTGAGCATGGATTTTTGTGTCTTTTTGTGGATTTTTTTGTGTGCAGAAGCAATGGGGTCAGTTTGCACCTGACAAAACAAACAGTGTTATTCACTTTTGGGCAGAAAGAGGTTTCCATCTCACTTTCTCTGCCTCTCCCTCGTTCACATTTTCCACTTGCTCTGTGTCTGAATTATTTTGTGTTTATATGCATATAAACACAAATCCTGTTTCACTAATTTGTGTAGACTTTTGGAGGCACGAAAGTCCTTGTGTGGGGGCAAGTTCGGAATTGGCATCACCACTGTGATGAATGATGCAGTTAAAATATTATTTATCCTTCTGCTGTAGTCTCTGAGGTTGTTCAACACTCCATTTATATCATTGTAAGTACTGTATAGTGTCTAAGTAAAATCCCAGTGCAGTGGTTTGAATAATCTGAATATCATTCTGAGTGCAAGATTAAGGCAAGACACTACAAGTCTATATATTAAAGTCATTTAAAAAAAAAACAATATATCACAATAAATCACTGCCTTTGACTGCTTATGATTTATGCAAATTATGATTTGTCTCATTACACATTTGAACAAATAATAAAAAGTAGTCTTTTAATATAATTAATAATATATTGGGTTAAGAAACCTTCAGCATTTTTGGATATTGCTAAATTGTCAACTACTTCTAAATATTGTGATCAGGAAAAAAACAACATGAATGGAGATCCCAGTGAAATTAAGAGCATTTCCATATTAACACAATGTGATGAGAACTCACTGAATTGGGACTTAACAGCTGTGTGGCTTTAGGAAAACCACTTGTTAGTGAGGCTAAGTATAAAAAAAAAATAAAAGACTTTAATTTGCTAGGGAGAATAAAGATTGGACATTGGAGCAATGAGAAAGGGTGATGTGGTCGGAAGAGTCAAAACTGACCCAGAGCAATGGAAGCATCAGGGTAAGAAGGGAAGTGCATGAAGTGATAGACCCAACATAGTGGCATATAGGCATAGTGGCCGCTGTACAAGCCTCTGGAGTCAGTGTTATGATCTGGGGTTGCTTCAGTTGGTCAGGTCTAGGCTCAGCAATGTTATGTGGCAATAAAAACCAAATCAGCTGATGACCGGAATCTACTGAATGAGCACACTGAAAAAAATAATCCTTTGAATTTACTTGATTTTAATGTGTACATCGGTCCCACATCATCAAACTGTGGCCAGATTACACAAATTTTGCCTGCTAAACCAAAGTATTTCATTCATGTTAAACTTGTGTGAAAGAATCATGTTGACTTAAC
>JAQQZS010000036.1:31437396-31450556 GCA_030068045.1 Platyallabes tihoni
GTGATTGGTTGATTAGATAATTGCATTAATGAGAAATTGAACAGGTGTTCCTAATAATCCTTTAGGTGAGTGTATATCCAAACCATATAGTATGATCTGGATTCTATTGCAGAGTAAGGATTCAGCTGTTTGGATAAATAAGCAGACACTAATTTTGCCACCATAATTAAAAATAAAAGCTAGAAGAGTTCTACAGTAATATCATAATCGCAATGTTCTTTGTATTTTTAAAGTGTAAAGTCTTAAATCAAAGTTTTCCCAATATCTAACACATGCTTTAACACTCTGTCATACCTAATGCACATTCCTGCACCTGAATACCCTCATTCATCCACAGAAGCCATCCAGTTCAGGGTTGTGATGGCTCCAGTATCTATTGTGGGAACATTGGGTGTGAGACAGGAATACAACCTAATTGAGATTCCAGTCCCGCATAGCACACAATACACGCAAACATGCATACATATGTACAAGCAATTAGGAGTCATACTTTTCCTGCATGCTTGTTTTTTAGGTGGGAAGAAACCAGAGAAATGAGAGGAAATTTATGATAACTCCACCTGAGAACTTCATACACAGAAACGGTTGTTCCTTTTAGGAAAGTATTAAAGTTATAATGTAAATGCCTTGTCAGGGTTCCAAGTATTGACTTATTAAGCAGTTAATCTAACTATAAAAAAAATCCTAATTACTAAGACAGGAGATCAAAACCTGCCAAGCATCCAACTTTCCAAAGTTAATTTTTTTTGGCCGTCCTGGTGAATTGTCTTGAAGGGAAAATTTCTTTAACAAAATAAAAAATGAAACCATTGACACATTTGTTGTAAACATGCCTTGACATCTCAATGTCTCCAGAGTAAGAATTTCCTTTGGAATCCTGGGAAAACCCCTCTTGATGTCTGTATAATATCTGGTAAGTGATACAATTTTTCTGAAATGTCAAGGCTGAGAAACGCAATAGCGCACTACTTCATTCTTTATAATGTTAAAACAATATTTAAGTGCTTATTTAAGTGCTTATTTATTTATATTAGGTTTATATTAGGCTGCCCATTAAAAACTGCAGCGAGCACTGGACACTGTATCTGATTAAATTTCCAACTGTAAACACACTATTTGGCCTCAGTACAAATGAAATGTATGACCTGAATAATCAACTGCTGCTTTTTAATATCTGACCCTGATAACACTCATGCTATAATGCACGTGCACACACACACACTTGTCTGTGCTGGCACGCTGCAGTGTTTGTCACTTTCCCTATGAAATAGACGGCACTTATTGCCCTAAACAATTAGTCTCTCTGATCACTATCACAAAACAACTCACAATAGTGTTTACATGGGCTGCAGGAAATGTGTCCATGGAGACGTGCGTGTGTGTGTGTGTGTCTGATAGAAAATTTAAGTGCAATAAAAAAAAGGTTGTGTGTATATGAACCTTCACATTGATTTTGTTAAGTCGATAGAGACTCCTTAGAACATACTACAGTAGAATGTATTAGACACAGCCTTGCGAAAAAAAAAAGGCACCATTTCAGACGGGTGTAATTAAATGTACTGAATGACATCAGCGTAGTTTTTCTTCCATGATGGCACAGGCATATTTCAGGTAAGATCGTGAAAGAATGGTTTTATGAGCATGAGGAATCATTTTCACTCATAAACTGGACATCACATTGTGCGCTGTAATCAAAGCTAAAGGTGACTATACCTATAGGTTTTTTTAAGGGTTCATACATGAAACCTTACATGTTCTACATGAAACCTTATCCTTTATGAAACTTGATTCTAGTTTATTGTTTTATCATGTGTATTCAGTTAACTGTCAATCATGTTTCTTTCTATTACACACAACCTTATACATTTTCATTCCACCGTTTTATCCTGAAAGAAAAAAATATGGCTAAAAACAGTAACAGCCCAGATCAGCAAGATACGCTGCTTTGGCAAAGAAAAAGTCACACACTATTTCAGTGGACCAAATTTACCTTTGAGTACAATAACGCATTTGCCGTGGCACTGGTTCGACAAACTTATGCAACTTCACATTTATTTTTTTATATATTTTTTATTTATATAGAGCTTTTAACAATGGTCATTGTTGCAAAGCAGCTTCACAGAATCATTTATTCAGGGGTAGGTTAGTGGTTAAGGTGTTGGATAACTGTCACTACAGTTGGGCCCTGTAAAAAAAAACTCCACAGATGTGATAACCTGGTCATTCATTACATTCAAGTCATCAGCTGACTTCATTTTATAGCCACATAACATTATTGAGCCTGGACTTATAAGAGATCTCTAGTCATGTTAATTCATGATTTTCCTTTGATCACATTACTTCTGTAAAGTTGACCACCACCATCCTTATAGGTTTTTAATAATGTGTTGGATGATTCCTGACCCTATTCCAGTCATTTCAGCAATCCGCTTAGTTGTTTTCTTTGCTTGATGCGGACTAATAATTTGACCCTCCTGAAATATAGTACCATCTGATTCACAACCAGGGGATACTTTTTCCAACAAGAAATGTTTAAGAAATGCTACTCACGGCACCAAAATTGTGGACAGTTGAAACATATTAATTCCCGCAGAAAATGTGAATTACAAAGCTCTTAATTATTTGCTTATAAATAAAACCAAATGTCTACTTTATTTTTGACTTGATAGTATAATGTTTCTGTGATTAAAAAAAATATATATATATATATATTAACATGGTATGCTTTGAGAGAACTAAATGACAGGAAACATTCAAATATGAATACAAGCACTGATAAATCTTATCCAAGCAAATCACATATGCAGTGAAATGCACAGTATGTCAAGCCTGCTAGCTCGGATGCAGCTAGTGATGCTTAACACCAGAGATTAAATACTAATTAACGCTCATTAGAAAGAAAAACAGGATCGTGAAGGTACTCTTTTCCACTTTCAGAAATCAGTGTGAACTGAATTCTTTCAAGTTAGGGTTGGGCTTTCAAGTGGACGAATGTCTAAGTGTGATGGAAAGCAATGTCATGACGGTTCCTTGCCAAAGCTAACTCTAGTTGAACCCTATGAGTCACTGTAGATTCCCACTGAATAGTGGGAATGGGATGTCTAGTCAAGAAGCATAAAATTTGTCAAATGGTGGTAAATCCACCTGCTTAACCTCTAGCAACCTAGCCCTGACTCCAACCATGCAAATCCCTCTGACCTATCAGATTTGAGAATTTAACACTGGTGTTATATACATTACTATTATTAAATTATAGAAACCTCCAGAATCAGGTGAATGCCCATTCCATTTTAGAAGCCAGACTAACAAAATTCTGCACCAAGCTGCTGTTTGCGTTTGTTGTTATAACCTGATTTCTTTTTGCCAACCTGATGCTGGGTATCATCCCATGTTGAGCCTCTGCCAGGCTTGTAGTCCAGCCATTTTTATTTCCTGCTTTGAGTGCGTTGCTAGTCTTATCTTCTTGGTTGTTATAAATGTTCCTGTTCTGCACACTGATCATGAAGTTTGTCACCTGGAATGTGAGTACAATGTAAGTAATTGGGTAAGTAATTCCACAACCCTTATTCCATGCAAAAATGTATTCAAAGTTTAGCTGAGACTCTTCTAAAGCTTCTGCAGTCCCAATGAGCTAAATCAAGGTGGTATCTTTCAAAGATGTTTTTTTGGCATATTTCCTATTAAAATGTAACTCTATTCTTTCCCCCGGAAATAGTCATATGACTTGTGCTGGTTAGCCTTAGCTCTGTTTTTGCCTAAAAAAGATTTATCTCAGTGGAATATGAGTCTAAGTTGAACTTTGGAATAAAAAATTATTTCACTTTGCATATAGTGAAGAGTGAATATAGAATATGAGGTTTTTACATTAAATATTAACTTTTTAGATGCACTGTACATGTGAAATGGGCTATGGTTACAAACATCATCTGATGTGTGCACCTTAACTTTTCTTTAAATTGAGATGTGTGAGGCCTACAACAAAATAATGGTACTGTATGACTTTAATACATATAAGAATCATTAAGTGTATCTGAGCTTCATCTGACCTTATAATTAGAATCAGTTTCCTCCAGGTGTTGCTGCTTGGTCCCTTGTGAATTGTAGACTATACGCATGCAAAGGTCTATTGAAACCCTGCGGGCGGGCTGCTGGTCTGACCTGGGCGTTAGAAAGTCTATTATACGCCTAGAGCGGGTTATATTTAGAAATGGAGAAATGCATCTCTCAATGGGATTGCACTTTGAGACACTCTCATAGGCTTAATTTAACTCATAGGCAAATCCACAGAGATGTGAAGCCAGTGCGCTGCAGCGTGCACTCAGCCGGAACCACAGGTGTTATAGAAGCAGCAGAAGAACAGAAATATGTAAAAGCTGGTCCTCGAGTAACAGGCAATAATATCAAATCAAATGTACACGTTTGAAAGAATAAATAATAAATAAAGTTAGAACTGTAATGGAGCCTTAATATGTGGAGAGAAAGGTCTTTTGCTGGTTGACCTTATGTTCTCCATCTACATAGAGACGTACTATATAACAGGCAGTTTGATTTATGGAAATGATTCAGGTAGAATGGCTTCAGAAAGCTAACATTCATGTGCCTCAACAAGTTTTTTTATGGTTAGTAAAGAGGTCATTTTAGGCACATGGTTGAGGTTTGATTGCAGTAAAATAATTCAGCACCAGCTTTAAAGATATGTAAAAAAAAAAAAAAAAAAAAAAAATTATTTAAAGTAAACATTTAACATGGAGATTCCCTGATAATTCCTATTAATAAATTAAATTAAAGACTGTATTTTAAATGATGCATGGAGATGTATAAATAATTATAATCATTAATGTGTGTGTGTGTGTGTGTGTGTGTGTGCGTGGACATCTTCACTGTTATTCAATTGTGATGTAAAGCCAGCTTCCTCCTAGCTGTGATCCAAGAATCTCTGGAGTCCAACACTAACCAGTGAGAGGTGTGTGTGTGTGTGTGTGTGTGTGTGCTGGGGGGGGTTAGGACAGGGGGCATGTTTCCTTATCTAAGGTCCACAGGCGGTTTTTGAGTCCCTTATCAGCACTCACCATATTGTATGAGTACATCCTCCTGTCCAGCAGAGAGCGGAAAACTGTTCCCTCTCTCCCTCCCTTCTCTCTCTCTCTCTGTCTGTCAGTGTATATCTCTCTCTCTCTCTCTCTCTCATCAATCTCTCTCTCCCTCTCTCTCTTTCTCTCCTTTTTTCTTTAAAGTCCAATACATTCCCATCCAATGGAAACCAACTGGAGCACTATGTATTCTGTGGGATTAGAAGGTAAGGTAAAGGAAGAGAAAGGAAAGAGAGAGAGAGAGAGAGAGAGAGAAACAGAGAGAGTGAGGGATGGGTAACTGAAAGCTAAAGCCATCACCTGCATTCACACATTAGGTTCTCAGTGACAAACCAGAACCCACAGAACCTTAACCAGTTTTATGTTTCTTGGTTGATTGCTTCCTTGTCACTGACGTGACATCGGCCACTTATGTCAGCACTCATTTTATCACAATTTCATTTTTGCTTTAAGGACAGGAAGGTGAACTTAGAAACTGAGAGAGAGAGAGAGAGAGAGAGAGTGTTAGTGAGAGTGAGGAGGGAATGGAAGGCGTGATGGAATAGGACGTTGAGTTTGTTGCCCAGAAGACAGGCGCTCGAGGACATGAGCACACACACACCAATAGTGGGGAGTCTAACACGACTGAGTGTGTCGGCGTGATCAAAATTCTATCCACAAACATGGTAAGTACCTTAAGGAAGCTGTCAATGAGGCTATTAAGAAAGTTGACTTTCTCGACATTGCTCTATTGTTAGATGGCTGTAGAAGTAAACTATTTTATTTTATTTTTTTGTTAAACAACTTCATTGATATATATTTATGCGTGCCAACCTAATGCATTGACCATATTTATCACATTAACAGGCAAGTCCATGCAAAGCTGCCCAGTTTATTACTACAGGGTGTTCAAGCTTTAGAAATGTTTTAAAACATGCTTTGTCTTAGAAGGTTTAAATGGAAGAAAGAAGCTTATTATTACAGTAATTATTACTTTTTCATAGTCGTTGGGCCTTTTCTGCAGTTTAATATATTTCGAACATTACTATATATATATACAGTATATACTGTGTATGCTTTATAATAGTAATAATAATAATAAACATAGCTGTCTTTAATACTTACTTAATTTATTAGAAATTAGACATTTATACTTGAATCATAGCAAACTACACACTCCTTTATATGATAGAATTTTCCTTTATTAATACACACAAGCAGAATCTATACAGTAGTTAAACAATACATCAATCCAAACATAAGGAAATTTATTTTCACTATTAATAGACTCTCAGTAATAAATATTTCTTAACTCTGTATGTGTCAGAAGATTAATCAGTTATGATGGTATTTAATCATGAGAGTCTTTATATAAAGTAAAATAATGTATTTATATCAAGCCTTAAAATAGCATTCAAACGTAATTCAATGCAACAGCAAACAATTCTATAATAATTAGCAATAAATATAACATAAGAAAAATAAGTAAACATACTGACATGCAGATCCATTGCCGAATGTAAGTGGTTTGAACATTTATATATAGTATGAACATGACGTACACGTATACTTGGTGATTTTCCTTGAACGCACATTTACTTTTTTCATGGTTTATGCGTTAAGGAATATATTTATAAGCTTAAGCAGAAAGGGGAAACACGCTCGGTGAATGGAAGTAGGCATCTGAGAAAGAGGACAAGAGAGGAAAAAAAAGGGGAAGGATCTAGATTGCAAAAGCAAATCATGAATCATTCAAGGCCAAGTGAATTTATCTGTCCTCGCATATTTATTCTGCCCCAAACAGATGTCATCAGCGGCACATTTTTTTATTTTTTATTTGTGCCTCAAGTGAACAACTCACTTTGGCTTGATTTAAATGTGATGCCTTATTCTCCCATTCATCACAGAATGTAGAGTAGTCTTAAATCGAACTCATTACGCATTAATGTATCAAAATAAATAGCTTGTCTTGTCCCTTGATTTGTCAAAATTTGGAAATGTTTGCAAATGTTGTGACAGAAATGGGGTGCACTTGTTTAATCTCCACTCCTACAAAGTATCTAAATATTAAAGATATTATAACAAATTAACTCTTATTATTATTATTATTAGTAGTAGTAGTAGTAGTAGTCCAGTGACCCTTTCTGTGTAAAAAAAAAAAAAACTATTAGTTTATATATGAAAAACAAAATTAAATTACATATATAAAATTTAGTTACAAAATATATATTGTCTAACCAGCTTTAGAGTTGTTGTTGTTGTTGTTGTTGTTGATCTTGGCACAAATTACATATTTAGACACTTAATTCTGTGAAATGTCTAGCTTTATTACAATTGCAATTTGCATACATGTATACAGTATATGTTAATGTAAAGGTGGATTCATGTCCATTGTAAGTGAGTAGTCAAGACACTGATTACATATACTTAAACTGCACTAATAAAAATCTCAGTATAAAATAAGATTTTGTCTACTTATTATTATGGCGTTTCATAAATTCGAATAATTTATTCATTTTATATGCATATTTATAGCATATTTATATGTTTAATTACACCATACTTAATAAGCCAGATTTGCCTAGAAAACATTAGTGATAGTGTTTGACCTGTAGTATGAATTTACATGTAACAATAGTACTAGATGGTGATCATCTATGAAAATGAACCCACAGACCAATATCTATACACCTGAGGGTCATGAATGGCAATCTGACAAACCACAGTCTCTGCAACTTCTTATAATCTTTTGCTTTTATCTAGACCACCCTGAATGGTGTTTGAACTGAAAACAAAACTAAATGCACCTTGGCGAGACTGGCGACAAGGGATCTGCAGACTTGTACATCACAGGTTGCTTGACTGAAGCATCTGGCTAAGTATTTGCACAGAAGGATAAGCAAAGCTTAAGACAGTAAGAAGAAGACCATGATGGAGAAGTTGGAGCCCACTGTATCCCCCACCCCTGCTCTATCAATGACTGACCCCTTAACTCCTCCACACACCCACTCTCCGTGCACCAGCAGCCCTGCAGCCAACGAAGCTAATAGTGCAGAGAGCGGCATTAGCACAAACACCAGTCCTGCTACGCCGCAACTTACTGAGAAGGCTGATAGAGAGGGAAAAGTGACGGAACCCGAACCTGCTACCTCACCTCCAAACACAAGTGTCCCTTCCATTTCCACTTCAACATCCACATCAAGTTCCTCTTCCACCATCATCCTCTCCTCTCCTCGTTCTACGTCTCCTGCTCCACTGCCCCCTAACATCCCTGTAATCAGTCTGGCTCACAGTAAACCCCCTCTGCCCCCGATTCACATGTCTGCTGCTCAGCTCACCGCCCTCCACCCCATACCGGCATTGGCACACGGACCAGGGGAGCTTCGATTGGCACAGCTAGCCGCTCTCTCTGGAGGTTCAACGGCCACAGTGCCTACACCTAGAGGTCTGCTGACTCACCAGTACCTGTCTGGACATCCATTACTCAACAGGTAAGAGCTCACAACACTATACTTTTAGATTACCTCTTATTTTATATACCATAATTTCACATGACCCAAATGTAATTGACTAGTCATTCCAGTTTTGAATTTTAAAATGTAATTCCAGCATAAAAAATAGTTAGTTTGTAAGTACCATCATGTATTGACTATATAACCTTTTATGTATGCTTTATACAGGAGTTAATGTTGATCATACCACTAGTGTAGAACGCCAATAATAATTAGGAGACACTGATACTACATTCTATTTTCTGTGTTCTGGGAGCATTTTGGGATTGTATTGGGAAGAATTAATCAATAAAAAGAGCTAAAGCATATCTGTAACCCCTATCCTTGAATCTTTATTTCAATATAAAGTTATAGTGTTATAACCGCAAAATATTTTCTTTTCCCTTCATTTTGCTTAGACTTACAGTATGTTCTAATGAACCGTCGAATACTGTAAGTACTATAAGAATATAAGTACTAAAATTACTCTAATTAATGGAGTTTTGGGACGCAATTAAAAACAAAACTGGTCAACGCAAAATTTCACAATCAGCAATCAGTTTCTCCACTCCGTTTTCACCAACTTTCCACTTTTTACAAGATAGTTACACTTATTCATCTTTTATCATGCGTTTGCATGAAAGATTTTCCCCACACAATGCTAAGAATCGGGCATAAACAATTTAATAAATCTGGACTTAAGTGGTGTTTTGTATAGTTAAAAAGTTAATAGTCAACTTATACTAAAATTAATAAAGTTAGGTTTGTATATTACTTTGTTAGAAGTATAGAAAATATGTACATTAAATTATAGGAACTATTTTGAGAAAAAAAACAATTGTGTGCATAAGTGATAAAAATTCATAACTTATCAATTACTAATATAAAATAAGCTTAATAGAAATGACTGTTGATACCAATATATTTAAAGTAAAATGTGAGTGCACATACACACATAGACACGAAGGATGGGAATTTGTAAGGATCACCCAATACAATATGAAACGATTTTGTATGTATCATGTTTTTATAAATATCTTGACTTGATGTTAGTTTTTTTTAGATTTAGTTAAATAATTTGCTCCTAACACACTGCATTATCTGTTAAAAGAACCTAATTATACCTTCTTATTATTTATCTTATTTATTTATTTATTTTCAACCTATATTTTTTTTACTGGAGTTAAAATTCTGCCCTTAATTTAAAGATGTTGATCGATCAATTCTTCCTATCACTGGTGTGCATATAAGTCTAAACCAGATGTTGGTATAATATTAGCAATGAGCATCATATAGTCAAATCCCCATGAAGATCATGGTTATTGCTACTGTGGACTGAGTTCATTTCTAAGTTGATTATCTTGCATTACCTGAATTTGCTTAGTGCAAACCTGCTCCTACAGTACTTCTCATTTACATTTCTCCAACTATACTATATTAGTACTGCTGCTAGCCAAAGTGACAAAACTGCATTCTGGTTGCTTGTTACAATCAAGTTCAAGTGGCTTCATTTGAAAAGTTATTGATAAGGCTTCATTTATTGACCCGATACACAGGGCAGGAACAATTACTCATTTGATTTTCAGCATTCAGAATGATGTTCCTGTAAAGAAAAGAACTTTGTGCTTACAATGGTTTTGGGAAATTAGGAGGAAAAAACAGCGACCGATTATTTCAACAGCAACTCATGACATATTGCACAAGCTTCTGTCTGCCCTCTTTGGTTCCTGTGCAGTGCCATGCTACAAACATCTTTCTGCTGCTGTTATGTAAATACTGAAATTCTATTATACAATTTCTACATTGTGCAAGAGAAGTGTGCAGGCCATCGTGCAAAGTTCCTGTTTAAGTACAACTTACTTTGCACTTTCAACCTAGGAGGCACAAAGTGCCCTTGTGTCCTATGTACAGTCTAAAATAAAGTACCACACTTACACACTTTCTCCACATGATTTTGGAACACCTGTAGACCTGCACAATTATTTAACTGTATAAATCAGCAAATCTATTAAATTGTGTGGATACAGATAAAGAACTTCACTAAACGTGGAAAAAGCTGTAAAGTCTTGGTTCCTGTAACTTGTTGGGCTGATTTGAGTATTTCGAAAGCTGCTGATCTTGGATTTTTATGCCAAACAGTCTATAGTGGTGAGGGAAAGTGCCATTAGTAGAAATGCCTTGCTGATTAAAAAGTTCAGAGTTTCTACCTAGAAGGCACAAATGCCCTAGGAGGCACAAAGTGCCCTTGTGTCCTATATACAGTCTAAAGTACCACACTTACACACATTCTCCACATGATTTTGGAAAACCTGTAGACCTGCACAATTATTTAACTGTATAAATCAGGAAATCTATTAAATTGTGTTTAATGAGCTCACAGTAGGCTATGATAACTCAAAAAACACTGTTTATAACCATGATGAGCAGATAAGCATCACTGTGCAATAACTTTATTAAGATGTAAATTTTACTGTGTGAAGAAATCACACTTTCTCCTTTTTATTTCGGGATGTTTGAGAGAATTAAATTTATAGAATCTATTTTAAGCATTCTTTTTTTTTTTTTTTTATAATTATTGATAAAGCTAATTAAGGATTTGTTACTAGAAAAAATAAGTTTATATGCATAATAAATGATTCCATAAAATGCCATAAAATGTATCTGAAACGTCTTAAGATTTTTTAATGGACAATTGCATGCTTAAATAGTGAATGAAACCAACAATATGAATCTATGTAGCTCTACATTCTCATTGACAGGGCTGTAGTAGTAAAGGTGTGGTAAAAATAAAATATATATATATAAAAAAAAGAAAAGTGACTTGAAGCTGAAATTCATCGTTAAACAACAGCATGAGAGGAATAAATATACTTGAAGTCCATGGGGTAGAGAACAATCCACCATGCATTTTAAACAGAAAAAAAATAATTAATATTAAAAAACTATAACACACATCACTACCTGGCTACCCCAGGTACTACCTGGCAATTATATAATAATATAAACGAATAGTCACTATACAATTTTATATACAAGTTTTTTTTTTCACTTTATGTTCATCATTTCCTGAGCATTGGCAGGAGGAAGCTTCCATGTTTCATTTCCACGTTTCACAAATCTTCATATATCCATGTTGTCAAACTTTACCTGACACAAGAGATGATGTGATCAGTTACAGTAGACAGGTGCGGCACCCGAAATGCAGAGTAAGCAGCACAATATAGAATACACTACGATTAGATCTGCTAAAACAAGCTGAGTAACCGGGCTGCTGAGGATCCATTCCAGTAATAAATGCAGTTTACGTGCATTTAGTCTTCACTATAGCCATGTTAAGCGGTCACAATGAGGTCAAGTTCCTCAAACCATTTCAAGGAAAACAGATGCGTACAAAATGTTCGACTCTAACAAGCAGACTGAATTTCACAAACTGTTGCATGATCCTGTGTCTGGAACAGGTAAAGATCTACAGTACATCGACTTTCTCAATCATTCAATGTACAAATGTAATGAAGTCAGGCCTTGACTGGTCACATCTTTTTAATTAAATGACAGGAACTCACACAGGGACACATCAAACCTTAGATAATTGCTTTTTATGGATTTCTTTCCCCTCTATGAAACGGGAGTTAAAATGCGTAATTTGCCTCTACAGCCTGTATTTTGTTTCTTCTGAGCAGATTGCAAGACTAAAAATAGCCACATTAATGACTTCAAAATACGGTTGTTTCCAAATGAAATATATATATATATATACATATATATTGGTTTGTTTGTTTGTTTTCATTTATTCTGCTTTTCTCTTGCAGCTCTTACCTTAGTCCCTCCAGTAGTTATGGTTTCTTCAGCAATAACCGTGTTAAGAGAAGGCCATCATCGCACTTTGAATTGGATCTCACTGACTGTAAGTTGAAACATTTCACTGGCTTGTCTATTCCTATATGGGGGTCTCCCACCAAGGGTTCAAGAAGTACAACCATTAATTTTGTGTTCCTTTGATAGTAAAGAAAATGGCAACCTCATTAAGCTATAATCTAGTCAACTTGTTCATGAGAGTAATGTTCATGGTTTCATTAATGGTTAAGATTAAAGCGACAGAAGTATAGTGATCCAAGACATGGGATATCAATTAGAAAAAAATTGAAATTCAATGAAATAACTTATGTTCATTAAAGTTCTAACCATTCTTAATATAGACTTGTTATTTAAAGCACAGTGTCAGGGTAGTTCATAATTTTCTTTTTTCTTTTTTTAAGTGATTCTAAGGCATAAAATCAGGCACATTTTTGTTTCACCATGAAATTTAACCTCAAGCAAATTAAAAGTATGTTAATAATGATGATAAGTTTCAAAGATGTTTGTTGACCAAGTGTTAACTTTATTATTCTCAAATCTGAAAGTCAGTTTGTTCTATCACTCATCCATGACATCATCGTAAGGATTCAGTGTTTAAATTTGTAGAAACATGGCTTAGTTCTTATGAAAGTTTTTGATATATATATATATATATATATATATATATATAGTACAGGCCAAAAGTTTGGACACACCTTCACTCATTCAATGTGTTTTCTTTATTTTCATGACCATTTACATTGGT
>JAQQZS010000036.1:31461944-31473421 GCA_030068045.1 Platyallabes tihoni
CCCCCCCCCCCCCCCCCCCCCCCCCCCCCCCCCCCCCCCCCCCCCCCCCCCCCCCCCCCCCCCCCCCCCCCCGGCACTTTTCACACTTTGACGGTGAGTTCTTATTAATTAATTAATTAATTAAGAATAATTTAATGTGAAATACAATGCTCAATATTGACCTCCACAGTCCTTGATGGATGGATGGAATGAAGGATTTATTCATGTAAAAAAATTGAGGGCATAAGTTCATATGATAAGAAAAAAAGTTGAGTATTTTACATGTGGCTTGTTTCCCAGTTTTCTATGTGTGTATCGAGTTTCTGAATACGTGGCACGTTTTCTGCAAGAAAAAGAAAAGCTTAAAAATAGAAGGGAAACTTGCTTTGTTTTGCGGTGTTGTGGGTGAAACTGTTTCGTTACAGTTTGTTCGGTGAATGTCTGACATGGAAATATTTGGTGACTAAAATTCAGA
Source organism: Platyallabes tihoni (assembly GCA_030068045.1). Classification (NCBI taxonomy): domain Eukaryota; kingdom Metazoa; phylum Chordata; class Actinopteri; order Siluriformes; family Clariidae; genus Platyallabes; species Platyallabes tihoni. Next base: position 31,462,399 of record JAQQZS010000036.1, read on the forward strand.
TGACCAAATTAATAAAGCACGCTTTCACAACGACTACACCTCTGACTAAAACTACAGATAACATGAACAGTAAAACTAGGTGGTGCACAGTGACTCACTGGTGTTAACGAAGTTCTGGTTGTTCTGGTTTCTGACTGGTTGTTCTGCCTCTGAGAGATGACTGAGAATGGCGCCCTCTGGAGGCGAGAGACAGATAATCATGTATGAAACGTAAAGCTCATGATATTAAACACACCTGATGCTATAATAAAAACCAATAAAATACAGACATTTTAATATTAATCCTATTGGATCTCCTAAGCATGCATAGACAGCTGTTTCTGGTCTATCCATGTAAATTCTGGTCTATCCAATAAATCTGCTCAGTGAAACAAAACATTATTTAAATGATTAAAAAAAAAAACTATAAGGTGCGGCACCTTTACTCAATGAGAAACTGGAACGCTTTTTGTGGACTACAGACAAGTCGTCGTTCCAGGGCTGAGAGAGAAGCCCATTGGTCAGCTGCTGTGACATCAGCCTTCCTGCCGCCGGCCCCATGCTTCTAACTCTAATTTTCCCTCTCCTCCCCGACTCGTCCCACGTCTCCTCTTTGCTCCACGTTATTTGGTTCGGGTGCACAAACTGCTCCTCTTGCAGGCTGTACCTCCTGTTAAGTTCACTCTCCTCTCTCTGCATGACACTTGGTATATAACAGCTGCCAGAGCGCTCAATCAGCTTCTCCACCTGGAGGAAAGAGTAGTATAAGTGAGTTCCACACATTCCAGTTATTATAAACAAGGTAGAAGTGGTCATTGCTTTAATAAAAAATGAGTGAGTCTGATCCAAACCGTCTCAGTCTACACCATCTGCTTTCTCTATTACTAATGAGCTGCACGATTGATCGATGTGCAGTGGGGTGGATTTCTTAGAACAATACACTCTGAAACATTTTATCCATCTAATACCACATTATTTTTGCATCTACTGTATTACAAATTATTATTCATTCATTTTTAATACTGCTTATTCTGTAGAGGGTCATGGGAAACCTGGAGATTATCCCAGAAGGTGTGATACACCCTGTACAAGGTGTCAACCCATCGCAGGGCAAATACATACACACACACACACACACACTCATTCACACACTATGGGCGGGCAATGCCAATTAGTCTACTCTGTGTGTCTTTGGATTGTAGGAGGAAACCAGAGCACCCAGAGGAAACCCATCAAATACGGGGAGAACATGCAAACTCAACCCACTTGAACCCTTGACCCTGAAGGTGCTAGGCCATGGTGCTAACCTAACTACTATGCCTCCATGCTGCCTATAAATTATTATTCATTAAAAAATGCCACTGAATGTTTTTCTCTTTATAAAGTGGGAATGTCTGCGAAATGTGTTCATTCCAGTTTAAACATTACAGCTGCAATTACCTCACCAGTCTTACAGGTTTTTATTCCTTTTTTTTTAAAGGTTTAAAGTCACAAAATCAACCTGAAACAAACCTCACAGCTATTACACTGACTGCAATGCGGTTACATATTCATAATTATGCTGTAATGCATGTATGTCGAATGTCTGCCAAGTTAAACTTTGCGTAATGTGCTACTATAGAAAGCATAACATATCAGACTGATTGGTGCCTTTTCTATGAAAGGGCAAATTTTTCTGAAAAGGTTTGAGAAACCTCACCTTCTCCAGCAGGGATATGACCTGCTGCCTGTCATCTGGTCTGCGGTTATTGATCACATGCCAGCGTCCTCCACAATCATTCACCATGGCACTGAGTCCAGGTTCATCCAGCCTCATGTACCGCTCCTGGTCTCTCCCTATCAGATAATCTCCGCAGGTGAGCAGCACGATGGAGTGTTCCAGTGCGCCCTTGCCAAATATACACTCCAGCTCAGCAGGAATTCGGCCCTCCATCTCAGTAAACTGACCTACGGGTACAAGGATGAGGAAGGCGTGTGGCCCTGGTGCCACCAGGTCGAGAGCTTTCTCGGTCTCTGTCTTTACACTGATGTCAATGTGCTCGTCTTTCCAGTACCAGCGTGGTGTCTCAACCACTCTGAGGCGTTGTCCTTCTGACACTCCGGTCCTGACCTCATTGTGCCGTGATGACACCAAGGAGCTGCCGCTCGAGCTGTCATTCAGCAGCGTGTCAGCTGTCAGGGTCTTCCCACAGCCCATGTTGCCTACTAGAATTAAGCGTAGCTCTGGAATGCTAGTGTGGCTCCCTGGTGAGGGTGGAATAAAGACAGAGAAAGAGAGACACTGTTAAAGAGATATTCAAAGAAGTAACGGTTAAGATTCTGAACTAATGACAAGAACTGTTAGACTCATGGGTCCTTGAGAAAGACTTGAGACAGTTTGTTGTGGGCATCCATACATCAAATCCCTGTTATCAATTATAATCATTTAATGAATGAATGAATGACAGACCAAATACACACACAAATAAAGTGCAACCTCATCCATCTTTACCTTATTGCTTATTTTCTTTAAGGCTGAATGTAACAGAACTGAAACTGGAGACTCCCTTTAAAAAGTTTACACAAGTCTCCTTACGAAAAACTATTATGGCACCGATTATACAATCAACAATTACAATACCACCTGCCAAGGGGTGGGATATATCAAGCATCAACTGTACAGTGAGTTCTCAAAGATGCTTTGGTATCAGGAAAAATGGGCAAGCAGCTTTAACAAGTGTCAAATTGTGATCAGGTCAGAGCATCTTCATAGCATCAGGTCTTCCTGGTATGCAGTGATCTATCAAAAGTGGTCCAAGGAGCAGTGATCCTGCGACAGGGTGATGGGCATGCAAGGTCTGACCCCAGAGAAGAGCTTCTGTTGTACAAATTACTGGAAAAAAAAATAACTGCTGGCTATGATATAAAGGTGTCAGAACACTCAAGTGCGTTTCAGTTTCAGGGTTCCCTGTGTCAGCCACCAAAAGTGCCTACAATGGACTTGTAAGCATCAGAACTGGACCAGTGGAAGAAACTGGTCTGGTCTGATGAATCATGTTTATTTTACATCATGTGGAAAGCCAGTTCTGTGTGGTGTCCTGGAAAACCTTGGGTCATGGCTCCATGTTGATGTTAAACTTTGACAAGTAACACCTACCTAAACATTGTTGCAGACTAAGTACACTCCATCATGGTAATGATAAGCTCTAATGACATTGTTCCAATGGCAGATGGTTTTAATATTGTGGCTGATCGGTTAACATTTTATTTCGGTAAAATCTGTGTAAATGAGGATAAAGTGGTATAAAAGATGAATGAATAAATTTTAGATATTAGTCAAATATTAGATGCTTTACTGTACAAAAATATTTAATAAGGCAGATAGGCGTAATCCTGCTAAAGAAGCATTTTCCTCTCTAACTTACATGCATTATGCATTGTGCTGTAACTAAACTCAACAGTAAGTAGTTCAGTAGCTATGCAGTCTGAGATGCTATGACCTATACTAAACCTCTGGTTATAACATTGTCCACATGCCTGAGTAATCATGTGATTCACAAGGATGGACATAAAGACATACCTTTCATTCTTATACCTTTCTGTGACTAACTAATGTGAAAGACAGAGAAAGTGTGTGGTGTGTTGTGTGTGTGTGTGTGTGTGTGTGTGTGTGTGTGTGTGTGTGAAAATCTTCAGGTCAGGGTGTGTGTCTTTAGGCATGGAAAAACTGCATTCTTCCTCTCATGCTCCTACACAAACACACACCCATAATGAACAGTGGCCCGGCCTGTTTAACAGCATTCGGCAGCGTTGTCACATACACACATGCACATCCGCTACGCATGATTCTTCTTCATCAGAATGTTTGCAAAGCATCATGTTTCCTTATCTTATTTCTTGATAAGAAATGTTGATGAGCTTTTCATAAGAACCAGGAAACATTGACAAAAAAAACAAGAAAAACAGTGTGTTTGGGAGATACTGCAAGTGACAGAAAATCTGATCAAAGACTTTAATGATTTATTAAAATAGAAATTGCAGACCAAAATATGCTCATATTCTTAAAATTAATTATAAACTTTACATTAGTGTATGTGCGGTATTTCTTTCTATACGGTACCAGTCTACTTATTTTTAAATCATACTGTACAAGGTTGATAATAGTTTAAAACAAAAGTGAAACAAGAAAGCACTATAAAGTTTTATCTATTTACTTTTACTAAAGCACTATAAACCTATTGGGAAGAGACATGATTAATAAACTAAGACTTATTACAATTCATTAGCTTACTTGTATACAGCTATAACACATTATTAATAATAATAATAATAATAATAATAATAATAATAATGATAATAATAATATTCACTAACAAATTAATACATTTTAATGACTTTAACACATCCTGAGCCAGAGTTACCTAAATAAGTATAAATTGATTATAATGAGTATAAACTCAGCTTACTGTACCTCGATTAAGCATATCCATGTTTCGTGATGCTCAGCAGCCAGTATGTCTAAATTCCACAAGAGTCTGTACCACGTTTAGGGCTGGAGCAGCAGATTTACTCCTCTGCCTTGCTGCTAACCTATAGTCTCACAACTTAACCTCTCAGAAGGAGCTCCTGGTTATCCCCTCCCACCTGCGCTCTCTTTCCAACCAAACACACTCATACACTCACAAAACTGGATCCACAATGATTCTTCCACACATTCTGTATGTGGGTGGAGGTGAGACTGCCATCTTCCACCTGTGTGAATCATGCTTTGCTGATACCCTGGTTACGCCCGAGCAAACCTGCAAGACATCCAAGCTTCAGGTTAATTTACAACATGCCAGTGTTAATAGAAAAGTTGAAAATACCATTACCTTATATGGGCATTCTAATAAGCCATAGAAATCATTTAACTATTCTTGATTATACCTCAGCCTACTTGGGTTTGTTAGAAACAAAAAAAAAATTGTTCATATAATGTGCTGTACACCTCCCTTAACTGTTCCCATTAATGACAGGATTAACCTTTTTTTTACATGTTAAATATCATTCAGAATATACACTAATTAAGCAATATGACAAGAATGGGAGTGTTTCTGTGTGCCTGTTCAACTGCTCATTAATGCAAATATCTAACCAGTCACATGGCAGCAATTAGGAACATAAACATGGTCAAGACGATATGCTGAAGTTCAAACCGAGCATCAGAATGGAAAGAAAGATGACTTTGAATGTCGCTTAGTTGTTGGTGCCAGACAGCCTGGTCTGAGTGTTTCCAAAACTGCTAAACTCCTGGAATTTTCACCTACAGCCCTCATAAGGGGTTACAGAGAATGGTCTGAAAAAGAGAAAATATCCAATGAGATGCAGTTCTCTGGGCAAAAATAACTTGTTGATACCATCGGTCATAGGAGAATGGCTAGACTGGTTTGAGCTGCTTGAACGGGAACAATAACTCATATGAAATCACCTTACAACCAAGGTATGTCGAAGAGAATCTCTGAATGCACATGTTAAACCAGGAGGCAGATGAGTTACAGCACCAAAAACTGAGACTTTGCCTAGGCTCAAATAAATTGAAAAACAGAAGGAAAAAAAATGAACTGGTCTGATGAGTCTTCATTTCTGCTGCGACTCTTGGATTGTCCATTGGGTCAGAATGAAAGATGAAACAGCATGAAAGCATTCTCTAAGGAATGTTTCCAGTACCTTGTTGAATCTATGCCATGAATAATTAAGGCAGTTCTGAAAGCAAAAGAGGGGTTCAACCCAAGACTAGCAAACTGTGTTTAATGAAGTAGCTAGTGAGTGTAATTAGCAGTGAATCATTCATACACATTCACTTGTATGACACATGCTCCAAATAAAACAAATACATGGTGCTATTTAACAAATTTAAAGATTCATTGATCAGCCGAAACATTAAAACCAATATACTGTATATTATTAACTGCCAAAAAAGCTCTGACGCATTGAGGCATCGACTCCACAAATGCTCTGATGGTGTGCTGTGGTATCTGGCACCAAGATGGTATCAGAAGATGTTAGGTCCTGTAAGGCGTCGAAATCTGTGAAGGTAGGGAGGGATACTGTGTTTAGGCATACAACACGGACTACTTATCAAACTGGTGCCCCGGTGGTGTTTTGCAGTGGGCGCTACATCAAGGAAGGTGAATTTAAACCCATACCCCTCAATTTTGTGTGGTTAAAATAACTGTGGTGCTGAAAGGTAATTATGCTTACCATTTCTGGGCTGGCTAGTGCCGCTCTCAAACATGTTAAAAGGCCATGACAAATAGAGAAAGCTGTTCTTTGTCTGCAAAAGGGTCTAGGTATGTAATAGGTGTTCAAAACATCCACATGCCAGGACCCAGTTTTACCTCTTTTTTCAGCATAACATAGGCAATATAATGAACTGAATTTGTTTTTAAGGTTGTTTTTAGTTGTTTCTATGACCTTGACCAAAATAAAAAAATATAAAAAAAGAGGACATTTTACATGTAGAAAGAGTTCGACATTTTTGCAACATCATTCCCATAATCCAGTAATGGTAAAATGTACACATTATAAAAGTAATAATAACTTCTGTTCTACTTGACATATCCAAAAACCCAAATGCACAGTTAAATGTCTAAAGCCTCCCTGTTCCATATGAACATATATAATTTTAAATGACCTATGCTGTTTTGCGGGTAAGGATCTGTGGCTCTTGAGGGTTTTTTTGGTCCATAAAATTGAATTAGATTTTATGGACCAGGCCACCTTCTTACATCTACGATTACTGGTCTACGATTCAGTTCTGATGTGACATCCCCATTGCAGGCATTTTCAGTGGTAGTCATGGGTCAGCATGTGTACTTTTGCTAGTCTGAAGCTATGCAGCCTCATAAGCTGTAGTGCACTATTTCTGTTCTGACACCTTTCTATCATAACCAGCATTCTTTTTTTTCAGCAATTTGCACTACATGATCGGACCAGATGGACATCATTGTGCTGGGTTGGAGATGCTTTGACAGTCATCATAATCAAATCAAATTCTTATACTATTTTTTAGTATTTTTTTGCATTGAACACATGAAATTTGAGGACTTACAATTAACTTGCATCCTAATAGTCCCACCCGTTCAAATGCCACTGTAATTAAATAATTATTGATATTTACCTCAGCTGTTAGTGGTTGAATGCTATGTATGATAAATGTAATTCAACCGACTTATTACAGCAGAGCCACGCTTGACTGAATACTCACATTTTAATTAAACCTAGAAAACAGCTTCAGCTGTGAAGTGTGACTAAGACAATTACTTTATTTATGTGAAAAGTCTTAGTCATGATACCTGTATAAGCACTTTGCCATGTTACAGTATGCAGTATAACTGTACAATCAAGAACTACCGAAATTCTATGACTTGTCAACGTGCACTCAATGACCGTACTGGCAACTTGAATGCCACCATGAAAAAAAAGTCCAGGTTCTTTATTAGTACCTAAAACAATGAATATTACAGCAGAAAATGTTAGAGGTTTGTGGACATCTGAGCTTCAAAACCATTTCCCGTTTCATCATCACATGTTTTGTAAGCATGTCCCCCATTTCAATGTTATAGTATGTCACTTTTATTTTATACTGTATGTAGGACTATGGTATAGCACACTACAGTATGCTAATTAGTACTGAAAAGGTATGCCCTGTACAAACCAGGTATAATGTATAAATAGGCAAAATATAATTTATACTGCTTTGGGCAAAGAGGCATTTATCAAAATGGAACATGTTTAATCCCCTCATCACCATTGAAGGAAGACTATAATGCTACAGCATATAAGAATATTCTATACAACTTTAAGATACCAACTTTGTGGCAAAATTTTGGTACGTGGCATTTAAGGACGTAATGATCAGGTGTCCACAAGCTTTGGTCACATAGTTTTTCACTTTTCTCCAATGAGTTGGAAGACTAGCAGGTGATCAAAACCGGGTAATGAGGGGGGAAAAAATCTCCTGCCTCCTAATGTACAATGATACAATGTATTTACCTAGATGTATTTTAATTCACATATAAATGTAAACGATTTAAGGAGAACTTTACATTTAAATAAGAAAAAGTTAGACCTCTCGCATAGAGCTCATTTAATAAAACCTCTTACACGATATATTGTGATGTTAAATATAAAAGCCCAGAGTACCATACATGGTTCCATCCTGAAATTATATGAACAGGTTAGCAGAACAGATGTGTTCTACATGAGGTCACCAAAATTAGCATGTCACCTTACGTGTAGTAAAATCATGGCTCAACACTACTTCTATATAATGTCCAACACTGTTATAGAATAAACTTGGAATATGCATAATGACAACCACAAAGTGATATTGTCATACATTTTCAATAAAGTACTGTGAAGCTTAGAGCTGGTTAATAACCTGAGCTTTTAAACTACAAATAAAGTTAGGGCAATTATCAAATGTTAACTAGTGACCTGTCTGCACAGAGCAGACTCCACCCTCTCCCGCCACTTTAAATCAGATCAGCTGCACAGAGGTTAAAAGGGCTCACTAAAATGCTTTTAATTGATAGAATGACAAAACACAGCGACAAAAAAATACAAAACGGAGAGTAGACGGGATAAAAATGGAACGACAGATTAAGAAGCGGGTTAAAAGGAGACGTGTAGTCTGTGGTCTGTCCAGTGCAAAAATGTGCAATTCATGTCTTTCTCATGATGAGAACCAGAAGTAATGTCAGGGTTGACAAAGCTCCAAGGGTGTCCAAGGTGACAAGCTACTGGTGCCATCTTCCCATAAAGAGGAGAGAGTCTGTAACATGGGAGATGACCTGGTAGCGTTCAGAGTCCAGGCATAACGTAGGCTATGTTATCCAGAGTGTTTGACTGAAATTAACAGAAATGAAGGATAAACAAAAGTCAGATCACATAATATTAATAATGGGTCATTTGTAAAATCTAAACAAAATAAACTGTTGTAATATATTTTATTAAGGTTAAAAAATGATGAATTAACTTTAGATCCTACTAGAAATCCCCAAAGTAGCTGCAACAGTTAATCACTGAATTACCTACTTTCAGAGAAAGAGGCATTTTGACTGACAACACTATTAACCAATCACATATCGCTCTGTAGCCAATCAGAAAACTATCACAAATCTGTTACAACTAAACACTTTATAAACAAATCTCAACATTGAGAGATAAGTTTCTGTCCCTCGTAATTCAGTGGCTCCATCTTGCGTAGCATAGCATATAACTAGACCGCCATCTTTATGATTCCAAAGCAAGTGGCCAAAAAGCCCTGTATTTCAATTTTTACGAAATTGTACAAGCTTCTGACATTGATTTCTAGAAAATAGGACTGAAATTCAATATTACATTCAATAACAAATACATGTTAACAAGTAACTGAACTGACATTGTAAAGTAACTGAAAGGTCATTGTCACAAAGAAGCTTTAGAGAATAAAAAATACATGGAAATGAGTTTGAAAAGTAAAGGGAAATGTGTATAAATCATAATTATCAGATTGTTCTTGAGCAAGCCGAGGGTGGCGGTATCAAGAAAAAAACTCCCCGAGATGGCAATTGGAAGAAACCTTGAGGAAAAACTTGACTAAGTCATTCTCATTTAGGTGATATCGGATAGCAATGATTGATCTGCAAATTTTATAATTACCCATAGCATGGCTAGATGAATTAAGTTTAGCTACAACTAGAAATCCCCAAAGTAGCTGCAACAATTAATCACTAAATGTTAGCAGAAAATAGTTGTTCAAGGCTGTTTTTTCATTGTTGCTATTAGAACTCAAAGTTACCAAATACTCTGGGTTGTATTTTGTACAAAATTTAGTATTTTATCTATATTGTTAACAGTAGGATGGGTGTAGTTACCAGTACATGAGGAGGGCAACCATTAAGTTCTGGCACCTGAGCAGTGAGACACGCCAGAGGGCCAAGAGCGCACAGCACAGAGTCCAACAGTACAGAAAGAGAGCCTGATACCGTCACCATTCCCTATTCACACAAACACAAACACAGAAAACACTTTGATACAGCTCGGAACTAAGCCAGGATCCAGGATGATGGTTAACCTTTACACAGTTTACAAACAGTGACGTTATTACACTGATCTTAATCATACCTACTGAGCCAAATGGCAAATGCAAGATTTTTTTTCTCATTGATTATACATGATGAATTTTAATATGCTCAGTTTATCTTTGCCTGGGAAAGATTTAATTTAAAATATATTATATATACAGTATCTGTATTTAAAAATCAGTTCACAACAATCTGTAGCACCGCGTCATACTTCAGTTTCCTGGAGCCTCCGGCCAATCAGCGACAGCGATTCGCCTAACAGCTGCAGGTGGGCAGCAGCATCGATTGGGTCCACCTCGGGATCTCTAAGCGGGGAAGGTGCGGGTTCAGCTACAGGAGTCAGAGATGGTCCGTTTTGTGGCAGAGTCACGGCAGGCTCTGGCCCCTTCGGCACCGCTGCTACTGTCTGTGTTGTTGCTGGGCTCGGAGTAACTGCACCTGGGAACTGAGCGACACCTGAAGTGGCAGAGATAACAAAAAGAACCTTGATTGGTGTCGGATCAGTGGACTGAACAGTGTTCAGAAATACAGGGGTAACTCAGTAATTAGGGTGTTGGACTACAGATCGGAAGGTCACAGGTTCACTCAAGCAACACCAAACTGACCCATGTGTAATGAGATGAACGTAAGTTGCTCTGGATAAGAACATCTGCTAAAAATGCACAGGTTATAAGCATAAATGTAACTGATTGGAAATGTGATTGAAGGTTTTAAGGAGAGTATGACAATGACAGATTAAGCTTCAATACTCTACTGCAATAGTGTACACAAGTATTCTTGTTTTTGAGTAATTTTATTCTGCATTTTAGGATTTATTCCTAACATTTGATGATGTAATTGATTTGTTTGCTTGCATGCAACAAAGCAGATACAGTTGGCCAAAAAAGTATTTAGTCAGCCACCAACTGTGCAAGTTCTCCCACTTAAAAAGATGAGAGAGGCCTGTAATTTTCATC
>JAQQZS010000036.1:31514932-31531318 GCA_030068045.1 Platyallabes tihoni
ATACATCAGGCAAAATAGAGCTGAAACCATTTTTCCATTTTTTGGAGTTTACTAATCAACAAAATGTGAGGTAAACGTACTGAGGCAGGGTATTAGGAGATTTAGGTTGTACAGTAAGTCCTGGCACTGCCGAAACTGCCGCTGCTAACTGGGCCATTAACGCTTTAACAGTGTTGTCCTGTGCTCTGACCTCAGCTTCCTAACTGAGATATTTGAAAAAGATAACCACTGTGCTGTAAGGTGTGTGTGACAAACACAAGTAATTAGTTTTTTTACTTTGACTACTTTTCTGACTATTAACAGAAATATACAAAGTCCTCTGTCCACAGAAATCCCAAGACTGCCGGACAATCATCAGCTGATGCCTTAATGATTCGTTGAGCTCCGTGCGCAGATTGGATTTGACCTTTCGTGCCACTTTGCATGACAAGAAAGCGTCTAACAAAAAACAAGCAGACCTCATCAACGGTGTCAAACTAGATGTGTGTACTTTTCACAAGTCTAATCGTTCTTGTTACTTAAATGCAACTTGTGACGGAGACACAAATTTCCAACTAGACAGGCGTATGGTACAGTACAGTATGATCTCATTTCTGCAGAAAACATCTAGCAGAAAAATCCAGTCAGAAGGTTTACAGCATCAACCACGACCAGAAAATGTGATCATATAAAAATCACAGAAATGTCTGTGTGAAGTGGTAAGGAAGTGTAATTTTGATCACATGTTTTAAAACCACAACTGAGCTTTAACAACATGACTGCTGCTGGCACAACTCCTTTAAACAAATGCCTTATTTGTATTCTTCTGGTGGCCAGTAAAAGCTTGGTCTAAAGACAGATTCTTATTGTATCTTCCTGTTCGACCCACGCTTTTGACTGATCATCAGGTTGCTGAGGAGGTTGAGAGAGGGTATGAACAACCATGTGATTCAAACCATCATTTACACAGGTTCCTCCCAGACCAAAACACTACTTCATACTTCGCTAAGCCCCACCTACTCCCTAGGAATTTTCATGTGACTGTCAGCTGGCTGTGTGCACATTTTCCCCCGAGTGGCTCTGACATGTGAACATTGGGAAGGGTGTGTGAGAAACAGAATGAGGCTGACCTTAAAACTACTAGCAAAACTAAAAAACTGGTACTGATAAAGTATGAGTAAAAGTAGAAGACAAGTGTTTGGGTAGAGTTGCATGAGTAATTCTATGTCTAAATCTATTCTGATTAAATACTACTTTTAATATTTCCTTGTATAAATATATTCTAGACAAAACATTGTAAACAGAAACAAAAAGAAAAGATTAGGCTATAGTCACGAGAGCAGATGGTATTGATCAAACTTTCTGCTAGAGGATGATCTGCTACAGAATTCCTTTAGAGGTATGTGGAAGTGGGTGGGACAGTCCCATGTAAACCTCCGGTGTGAACATCTGAAAAGATGTTCAACTGTTGTTGACAAGACATAAAAGAATTATGCAGGAACAACCTTTACTACAGAAGTGCTCAAGCCCTTTCGTGTGTGTCGAGTTCATAAAGAGCTAAACAGGTCCAGACTGCAAGTCCGAAATGTCACAAATGTTCTAGGAAACGCAACCAAATACTTAATGTGAAATGTATGCACTGTGAAAACAGGAGTAAAGACCTACAGTAACTCTTTCGTTGTCTGCGCTCTACAGCCAAGACAGAATAAAAACTCACTCCTTTCACACTATTCAAAAACACACTTTGTTTACATGGCAGAAAAGATTCATTTGAATAACTCGGTATTCACTAGGGCCTGAAATTACCATACAGAACAAATAAAAGCGTTATGTGAGGTATATTTAAATCCCTCGCAATGTATGATTGTGTTGTGAGGAAATCATGCTGTAAGTTGGAAGAAACAGAAGAATTCTCAACTGGAATCCTACAGAAATTTCTAAAAAACACATTATTCCTTTAAACAACAAAAGAGGAAATAATGAACTAAAAGTGACATTTCCTTTTATATTCCATTTCAATTTGTGTCAAAGGAGAAGGTTAAATTTGTTTCTGAGTGCAAATTGAAAGACCACATGTGCTCAATATATTTTTTTTTTTTACGTTAGCACCAGATCTGGATCCTGACCTTGGAACCTTGGGTATAAGGTTCAAATACATCCTTGATAACAGGTCACAAATACATTCACAGCTCATTCAAGAGAAGAGTTCTTTCGCTCACCGATCAAAATGAACCACTTTGGGGTCAACTGTTCTTGGAAACAATCCCAGGGACCTAATGTGAAAATTTCCTAAAACTATTTAACAGACAATAACCTGAGCTCATGATAAAACTGAGGAATGCATCACCGAGATGTCAGAGTTGAACTGGCAAGGCTTTTTTTTTTTTTTTTTTGTAACATGTGGTATGACCTTGGGATGAAATGATAATCGGGTCATGAGAGGAACAACGTGTCCTAACGCCACAAAGGTTTAAAGCTTCCTTAAAGGATCAGCCATAGACCTTGGCTCTCAGGATAAAGATATAGTTGAGGGATATTTGTTGTTATCTCGCCGCATGCTGAATTTTTTATTCTTGAATTCAGTCAGGTGGTGTTGATGAAGTTTCTTTCTGAAGGATTTATAACAATTTACACAATGCATGTAACTGTGGATTTGATGAAAATGAAAATTTCTGCGATTTTTCTGGAAGGAGTCTCCAGTTTCAGTGCTTCGTAATACCCAGGCGTAAGGCTTTAAATCGATTTGCGACACAGGAAAGTTTCCAAAGTGAAAGTCTTTCTCAGTTTCTCAATAAATAACAGCATTTCTTATGAACAAAACATAAATAGTAGTGGTGTTTTCAGTTCCCTAATTATATAAACACAGCTGTGACTTCACCAAACAACAAAGATTTAAAAAAAAAAAAGAGAGATGAAAAAAAATAACATGCAAACATTAAATGTTAAAGTAATGTGTATAAAGTATTCTCCAAAAAAGCACTTTAAATATAACATTACAATAACTGGGGTGTAAGGCTACACTTTCGATCTGCTAGCTCAAGCTTTCATTTTGTTGACGCTCAAAAACTTCATAGAATAGAGAGAAATTTAAAATGAAGAATCAATAATAATAAAACAACAACAATGTAGCTATAGATTAAAGAGTCATGTATTAGGTAAGGGAAGGTCACCACACCGGGAACTGAAACGTTACGTCTTTTTATTTTTCACTTTCTGTATAGCGACAGTTCACTTGCAGGAAGTTCAATATGTTTTTTTGTTTGTTTGTTTTAAAGTAACAACACTAATAAAAAATAATACACTCACGGATAAGCTGTCCGACCGGAGAGGAGAACGCGTTGCCCATAAGAAAATCCATTTTTACTTCAATATTATATAATAATATCACACACACATGCACTTGTATTTATTTTCGTGTTGCGCTCTTATTCCTGCCGGTTTCAGCAGCGCTGGAGAAGCGCGTTCACGTCACCGCGCGTTCACGGTTCATTTACAAAGCGTCCTCGAGGACGCGCGATAACGCGCGGTGACGTAAGAGGGAGAGAGAGATCAGGAAGTAAAAACGCATACACTGGATCTCAGGGCGCTCCATGCAATCATAGTACTTCAGGTTATTTGTTTTTTTTTATTTGCATAGGCGGAGTTTAACCTCCCGCAGCGGTTAAAACACGGCACATCATCGAGTGTAAAATAGGTCAAATTGAAACATTCATTTTATATTAGGGCTGAAGGAAATTAACGCGCTCTCCATTGTTTAACACCGTTTAAAAACATTGACGCCACTAATACAGCATTTTTGCTGTTGTAACTGTCATCGTCATGGTAACGTGTTCTTCTGTGTGGTAGTACCACTATCGGCCGCTAGTGGCGCTCTCTGTAGTGAGCCTATTTCAACAAGACAGCGAGAGATTCTTTATTCCTTTATGGCCTTTATTCTATCTACCTATTTATCTATCTATCTGTCTGTCTGTCTAGCAGCATGGTGGCATAGTGGTTAGAACTGTCATCTTGCATCTCATTCGTGTTTGATTTCCACCACAGGTCTGTTAGCATGGCGTTTGCATGTTCTCCCTGTACTTGGTGGGTTTCCTCTGGGTACTCTGGTTTCCTCCCACAGTGCTAAGGTTAATTTGCATTGCCTGTAGTGAGTAAATTGTGGGTGTTGGTTGTTATAAATGGGAATAAATACAATAAAAATCACAATTGGCCTCCATGGTACCTAGTTGGACTACAGAGGTTCCTAGATTGATGGATGTTCATTTGAATTGCGCCAGTGGTTGAATGTTATCATGTCAAAAAAAAGTGGTTGAATGTTATCATCATTGATCTCCATCAATATTGCTCAGTACCAGATTCATCACCGCTGCTTTTACTCTTGCTTCCGGACATCCTGGGCTTGTACTTATAGAGGATGCATGCTGCATGCACATGACAATGTATGCCCGACAACCCCATCGAGCACCTTTGGAATGAACTGGAACAGAAATCACGAGCCAGGCCTTCTCGTCCAACATCAGGGCAAGTTTTCTCTACAAAATAAATTGGCACAGGTTTCCACAGAATCATTCCTAGATCTTGTGGACAGCCTTCCAAGAAGAGTGGTATATATAAAACAAGAAATATATATATTAAAATATATTCTCATGCAGGGGATGTGTAAACGAGTGGCATCATTACATCTGATCAGTCGGATATTTTCGCTGATGTGTGTTATAGAAAATCATCAGACAGACTTTGCGAGCTTGAGGGAGGGGAGGGGGTGTCGTTAAGCACCGTACACCAAGCTGGAAGACGTGTGCACAGACATAAAAAATAGCCTTGTTTTCTGTGCTATTAAAAAAAATCAAACCAACCAACAAGTTAGGTTAGGGTTCTGTCGCTCCCTCGCTTCAGTTATAATAAGAAACTTCAGTTATAATAGGCTTCACTGATAATAAGAAACAGTATTGTCAAAGCACGTAGGCTAATTTTGACAGTAAATGAACAAAACAGCAGTAACCTTAGATTTAGTTAGATAAACAGTCACATTAAAGGATGAGCATGCACATGATTATGAAGTACTGACATAGGACATTTGTATTGATGCTTTAAAAACTATACGCTTAATGGATGCCCTGAATGGTAATAACATAAGGAAAAAAATCTTAATTTAAAGGTACCCCATGTCTGAATGATAGAAATGCTTCATAATCAGATTTTAACGGTAAAATACATGCTGCCTTCAATTTAAGATTTTTTTTTCTTTTTTCTTAATCTGTTTTTGTTAGACATTCTTGTAAGTTACATTTCTAAGAGTTACAAAGATCCCAATCATGGAATCTCCTCTAATATTTGTCTGTTTGTAATAGTTATCCTAAAGATATGAGTTATAAGATACTAGACAACTCAACATGGTTTGTGATGAGCAATAAAGATACCAATTTTGAACATTAACTTATAAGTCTAATGATGTAAGGGTAAAATTGTGTCAATTACGATACTAAACAGGTGTATGTACTGTTCTATTGAAAAAAAAATGGTTTAGAATGGCCGTAATTTATTATTTTAGAACTATCGCTATACTACAAATGTAGATTGTTGATAAGTCTACTTTTTGATGAATATTATTTAGTCAATCAAATGTGTTAAATAAACAAAATAAATACACAATACAAGGATTTCACAATTGTACATGTTAATTTTTTTTTATTAAAACAATGTACAGGTACAAGCATTTTCTACATCGTTGTAAGAAGAAATGCTATGTGTATATAAAAAAGACTATCCTTAAAAAGACATATCCTAGATCAAATATAGCAAATGTAAGTAACTAAAGTACAGTTTATGATTTTATCTCCCTTAGCTTTGAGTGTTACATAGGGAGGTTTAGCACCTTTGTGATGAAAGATGGCAATGAGCCTTTAAAACAACATAAACTCCACAAAACACTAATAATTTAAGACTAAATAAAATGGATGATATGTTTATGTATTGCCTACAAATGTGCCATTCCTAGATCTATGCAAATTAAGCAAAATAGCTCTTTGATGAAACAATACATTAGCAGATGTGGCATTTTACAGTCCCTGTGACAGTATACAGTTGTCAGGTTGCTCGATCCCTAGAGATCATGCACATAGTGAAATACTTAGACTACTGCATATACTAGTTATCACTGTGGTTGTGGCCTCTGGTTCCTCTGATACAAAACCAGAAACTCTTTAGTGGCTTCAGTAAAAACAAACAGCAAAGCAAAGTCTGGAGCTGTCAAGGGGAAAAGCCAAAACAGCCCTTTGGGTTTTTTTGTTTTGTTTTTTTCTCCTTTCACCTCTTCGCAAAGCAGAGGAGGTAGTGAGACTCGTTCAACTACCGCAAAGCTGATTTTAGTTCCATCTAAATCTGGATTAGCTTTGAGTCCTTGTAGAAGCAGCTTCTCTCTGAGGACGTTTAGAATGGGATGGGGCCGTAGTACGCGGTGTAAGCTGCCACGATACCGTCGGTGTCGGACATGTCTTCACAGGCTACGTTGACCTCGCACACCTCTCTCAGACTGTTGAAAAGAAATGAAAACATTTTTTATTTAGATGACAGACTATATGATTTTTAAAAGAAAAAAAAAACAGTAGTAACTATAATATAAATCAACTTAATATTCACTCACTCACTCACTCACTCACTCATTGTCTATATTCTGTAAACAGAGTCATAGGGGCCTGGAGCCTATCCCAGGAGACTTAGTGCATTAGTTGGGGTACACCCTGAACAAGGTTTACAGGGCACACACACACACACTATGAGCAATTTGGGAACACCAATTAGATTAATCTGCTTGTCTTTGGACTGTGTAAGGAAACCCACCAAGCACATGAAGAACAAGCAAACTCCATGCACACAGATCTGAGATGGGAATGGAACCCGGGTCCTGGAGGTGCAAGGCAAGAGTGCTAACCAATAAGCCACTGTGTCGCCCCACTTAATATTCACATTGTAGAAAATATTACTTTAGTTAGTTTAGTTTAAATTAGGCTTTTGTTGACTTATCAGTTTATTAAAAATCAGTGTCTCTATATATTAATAAAAAGAACTGACTAATCTGTGTTTCTTAAAAGGCATAAGTAGAAATAATGGAATGACTTTAAATAGACTATTATAATATTTAGTATTGATTGAGAGCTAAACTCATAGGAACGGCTAAAATTACGAGGTGTACCTCTCCAGTTGAACTGGGGTCAGGTCTGCTGCAGGTGTTCCTGCTCTTCTATGCCTTCTCAGCAGAGCCGTGGCGAGAGATCTCTTCACCATCACATGTTCAGGTGCACTTGTGGCTGCAGAATGGGAAACGTCAGTGTCACGCACATCTGTCCGAAAATCTGTTTAGTATAATTTAGCGTAAGGATCTCACCTTCCACACTGTTGGAGTTGGACTCAGATGAAGAAGAAGAATCAGATACAGAATCGGAAGCGGAATCTGAAGCAGAATCAGATGCAGAATCAGAGTCTGATGCTGAGTCGGAGGCAGAGTCAGATGCAGAGTCGGATGCGGAGTCTGATTCGGAGGAAGAGTCTGGCACTGCAGGGGCATCAGTTGCAGGTGGAGTGTCGGGTTCAGCTACAATATTCACTACTGTGTACAGGACAAATACAGACACAGAATGGAAAGAATGGTATAGCCTTTATAATGTCTTTTAAACTGTAATTTAAATCTTTATTTTTTCATCTTACCTCCTGTGGACATGCAGGCAGTCAGCACAGCAAAGAGGATGAGGAGGGTAAAGGTCTTCATCTTTTCGTCTATTTCAGAACTTTACTTCTGTGTCTTGTTTGTCTTTGGTTCTTCTTTCTCTGTTTTCTCCTTCGTTTCTCTGAGCACCTTTATACTGTTCGAACCCCTGCAAAAGAACTGTTTTCGAAGTTTGTGATTGGTTTGAGAATCAAGTGACACCAAGCCTCTTTCTGCTTTTCAGCACACACCCTCACACACACACACACACACACATACACACAAACACTCTGGCACATATGCACCCCAAACACCACTTTCTAAAACAGTCATACATATACCGAGACGATATATAATTCAACCACAAACGATTTTGACTTGACTTTCTTGGAAGATGTTTTATAGAGATTGGTTTAAGTTTAGAGTAATTGAAAGGTCAATATAGAGCTGGGGAAAACATTTGAAATTTATACATCTGTTTTGCTCCAAAAAATTAAAAAAAAAAAAGTGACACCATTCACCTCTGTGCATCATTTGGCCATAACATATTTACACATTGATAACTGTAAACAGCATAATTATAGAAGGGTTGCAGTATCCTGTATTAATTAACTACCAGGAATATTTGACAAAGTTATGATCTAATATTTAAAGTTCATTGTATGAGAACCATTGTAAAATTTTAAAGTTGCGTAGTTGAATAAACCATTTGCTCGCTCCATCCGCGGTGCATTGATAAGCTTGCTGGCACCTTGAGAGACTCAGTCAAACACACAACCATGTTGTCTGTCAGAAAGGTTTTTTTATGACTGAAGTGAATTTGAACGGAGGTAGATTCAAACTGAGGTAATGGGCAAACTGTAGGAAAATTCCAAACTGACAATATGACATATGATCCAATTGAGCTAAATGTGCTTTAAAGGTGCTGAAACTGAAGAGAATTTGAGCTAAGATAAATTTGTCAAGAACCAGCTGACCTCACTATGCAGCATTCACTATGTTTACAAAGATCTAGTTCAGAAGAGTACGCATGTTGCAGCTTCCTTTCTAACCTCACTCCTATTATGACAGGATGCACAAATAGAAATGTGCATTTTGACACACTATTGAAGAATTTAGAACTGCGGATTTACCCAGGCATTCAACCTCAGTTGTTATTGTCGCTCCATTTTTAACCATGTTCAGAAATCATCATACTGTATTTCTGAGAAATGACAACATATTGGAGACATGACTCACATCATGGATGTCTGGATTATGTTATGTGGATTAATGGCTTACTTAAGGCCCTTGTCTTTCAAGATACTTTTATTTGGACAATCAGGTAAGGACACTGGTAAAGTACCGCCTAGGCAGCATGCTTAGAAATGAAATTTGGGGTGGATTCTTCTCGTGCCCTAAGTCTCCTGAGATACGCTCCAGGCCCCCGCGACCCTGAATACAGGATAAAGCGGTATAGACGATGATGACAATGATGACATTCAAACGGAACATAGCCTTTTTTACTCATCTGGTCTTGTTCTAGAATCGAGGCACACTTTTATATTTTAATACATTCTTTAATGAACCATAATTAACATCTCTTGCACCTATTCAATAATAAACTCACTCCAAGTAATGCAGATAAAGTTAAAGAAGTAACAGATTTCAATAAAGTGTTCATTATTATTGTTACTAATGGGTGTGTGTGTGTGTGTGCCCTGTGATGGATTGGCACCCTGTCCAGGGTGTACCCTGCCTAGTGCCCGAGGTCTCCTGGGATAGGCTCCAGGCCCCCCGCGACCCTGATCATAGGATAAAGCGGTATAGAAAATGAATGAATGAATGAATATTATTGTTACTGTATATAACAAAAGAAAAAAAAAAAAAGAAAAAGCTGTAGAAAGAACAAGAGGTGAGAATAACACATGTTCCAGTGGTTTACATAATAAAATACATTTGTCATGTAAACCACTGAAATATGTGTAATTCTAACCTCTTGTGCTTTTTCTAACCATCTGGTCAGCGGCTTCACACAACTCGTTTTTATTTGTAATCTCATTTCTTCTGTCTAATCAGAGAGTAAACAGAAAACAAAAAAGAAAACTAATGAGAAAAAAGTCACATTTTAATTGTGTGTGAAATGTGCCACGTAGGCTGTAGAAGCATTAAGCTTGCTTGCTGGATGTAGAAGGACAAGTCTTACGAAACCAAATCAAGACAGAATAGGAACAAACTGATTGTAGTCGCCACTGAATGATAAGGTAAAGACATTTATTCTGAGACAGATAGGGAAATCAGCTCCTTCTCAGTAGAGTTCTGTAGAAGTTCAATAAACCTTTGTTACTTTACTCTTCCCACGTGAATGAATTATTTGTCTTAATAGTTTAGAAGTATTTCCATCATAAGATACACAAAGTTAAAGCTGTATAAATATAGGTGCGGAACTACTAACAAACAAATAGTTTTGAACCATGATGAAGAGAGTTAATGAGACATACAGTAGAGAAACCAGGTGGCTGGTAAAACCAGCAATTACAACTCCATTAACAAGGTTATCATGTCATGTGAACTGACTGATGGCAGCCGGGTAACTTTATGTAAATCTAAATGGAAGATGTTGTTCCTGATAAGGGCCACTTGTAAATAATTTTTTTTTTTTAAAAAAAACCTCGACAAAAAGGGCAATATGACTAAGGACTTCATGGGTAAAAGAGGCAGGTCCTTTTGTACCCTTAGCTCCTTCATCTGTACATGCATGTTTTTTAGGATGCCAATAGTACTGACTACTACAGTATTACCTCCTTTTATGGGGACATATTTTGTTTTATGCATGCACAAAAAGTCCATAAAGTACATGTCAGATGTCCGTTGTTATTTTTGCTGATTGTTCAAGTAAAAATTTACCCAAGATGGTTGGTGCCACTTCTTCAAAATAGATGAGCTGCTGTCAGGGCATAAAGAGAAAAGCAAACTGAACTCTTGACAACTCTATGGGTGTGATATTTGCAGAGCTGTGAATAGCAGTTGGAAAAGACTCCAATGATGAGAGCCCAGCATGGACTTAACTGCAGCTGTTACAGACCAATGAGCGCAATCAGACACAATGCACAGCCACTCAGTAGGAGAGCATTGAGACAGAGAGAAGGAGAGACAGAGAAGAGAAAAAATGGTCATGGAAGAGGGTTCACGGAGCACAGTGGCTTCGCTGCTGGCATTTATCATTATGGGCAGACACCACAAACAAACCCAGCCGACCGCTGTGTGTATGTTACACAGAGCTGGAGTGCTGCATAAAGCTGAGGCAGTTTGTTGGAAAGCTCATACAGGATCGCACATAATTATAGTGAGAGATTAACTGTTTTTAGTGCACAATGTATCTTCCAGGATTGAGATTCTTTCTTTTTGGAATTTCCCACAATTTCAGTCTAACACTTTTGCAGTGTTTTATACTTACTGTAGTTTCTACAAAACACACAGACCTCGAAAGAATTCTTGTCTGTCTGCCTGAAATGCACAAAAACTTGATTAGATTTTTGATTCCCACCCTACATTCTCTCTCTCTCTCTCTCTCACTCCCTCGCTCTCATATAGTTTATATATATCGGTCTCTTTGCTTGCATTTGCATTTTTTTGGGATAATAATAACAGCTATTAATGTTTAATAATTCTACCAAATGGTTGAAATGTTGCTTTGTGGTAATTGTATTAACTTATTTACAACTAATTAACTAACGTTCTAACGAAAGAAAGAAAGAAAGAAAAAGAATCAAGCAGGCTAACATTTTGGGTGGTGGTGTAACAACACAAATGTTGTTTTGGGCATCAGATCCACTTTATTTCTTGTGTTAAGAAACAATTGAAACTATTTAAAGACACAGTGGCATTAAGTGTTTTTGTTTAGCATAGCATACTGTAGCTCAACCAAGTGGTAGAGGTGGCTTGATGAGGTTAAGTTTAATAGTCACTCTCAATCATTTTCTATACCGCTTATCCTGTACAGGGTCATGGCAGACCTGGAGCGTACCCAAGGGCACTAGATGGGGTACACTCTAGAGAGGGTACCCATCTTTTACAGGGCTAACACATTCTTCAATAGGTGACTTAAATATAATTAGTATAGTGATTTGAAATGTGCTCTACCAAAAGGCTGAGAAGGATGTTAAAGTTTTTAAGCTAAAAAATAAAATTCCCTCAACTACTACTAATAATTAACTTTTGATTTTTAGTTGGATTTAGTTGACTTTTGGTTTAAGCTTCACTGATGATGTTTGTTGTTTCACACTAATGTTTCACTGATGGTCTATATGTATTTATTTTTTTTAATGCCAGTCAACTTCCCATTATTAGTGGTAGGATTTAGCACTTTATCTATGCTTAAAGCGAATGATGCAGCAAAGATTTTGTCATTTATTGTGTTCAGCTTTGTCACTTTCTTATCTTTCCAGTCTGCTTGAACTCAACAGATTTTCATGCTGCTACCGGCATGATAAAATTGAAAGAAATTTTCACGAACAACAACATTATGGGTAAAGCTTTCTGGAAATGTGTATAATTGCATAATTGCACTTATGCAAAGAAACTGGGTTGTTTAAGTCACATGCTAGAAATTATAACAGAACATAGTTGGTTGTTAGAATACATTTTAATAAATCCAGACCATCAGTGTTTGTTTCCCTTATAAAATGTCAGAGCATTGATGTATTTAAGACTGTGGGTGAGATTTTGGGACTGCAATTGTGGCCTTGACCACATATTTGTAACATTTTTCAGCTTTGTTATGAAGGTCAGGTTTTGGGTAGGAGGTGCTGTTTTGATAGCATTTATTTTAATGCCATAATTTTATTGTGGTGACAAGTTGCAATTATGTAAAAATAAAATGTCAGTAGTGGCATGCTGTAATAACAACAAACTTGTAATATTTTAATGCAAATTATTAAACAGCTTCAATAGCAGATTACTCTATTACTCTGTGTAACATTTAAACATCATCTACTTTAAAAAAAAAAAAACTTAAATACTTTACATTGGAAGGACAGAAGGATTGCTGTAAGAGCTGAATATTTTATCCAATGTGTAAAAAATGAAAGAAAGAAATCATTTGAACTGATAAACCAGTAAAACTTATTTTATATAGAACTTTTTACCTACAGTAATTGTCCAAAACCAGCTGTTAAATTATCTAAAATAAACACTACAGGATGAGTTAAGAAATAATCACTCTTATATACCACTGAGGTGAGGCTTGGATGGTTGAGGCTCTGCATTGCTGACCGGACGGTTGGGGGTTTGAGCCACACCATATAACCGTGTCTAATATTGAGTAGGTTTACTGTAGGTCCTGACAATTGCAGACCGGGAACATCTAACAAATGCCTCGGTTTTGGAGTTGCTCTGACCCAGTCACAATTTGGCCCTTGTAAAAGTAGCTACAGCTACAATAATCTAGTTACGATGGAAACTGGCAGTGTGTGGGATGTGTTAGGCAGCAAGTGAACTTTATTTCCTGAACTTGATGTGCTCGAAGCAGAAAAAAATGGGCAAGCGTAAGAATTTGACAAGAGCCAAATTGTGCTGGCTAGACAACCAGTTCAGGGCAACTCTAAAAAGGCAGCTTGTGTGGGATGTTCCCAGACTGCAGTGGTCAGAACCTACCAAAAAAGCGGAAAAACGGAAAACCAGTGAACCGGTGACAGGACCATAGGTGGCCAAGGCTCACTGAAAAATGTGCGGAGCAAAAGTAGAACTGTGTAGTCTGATCCAATACATCCAAGAGCTCCTGAAGATCAAATGGCTGAAAAGGTTATTGCTGGTAAAGGCATCAGAACACATAGTGCATCACTGTTTTGGTAGCAACTACTCAATATTGGTATATTGGTCATAATGTCTGGCTGATCAGTGTATATTTGCACCAATATTTACACATGAAATATGTATATAAGATCCTGTACATTGGGATTTTTTTTCTGTCACTTTCATTGTAACTGATTTTCTTTTTAAATCCCACAAATTCATTCAATTTTGTTTTATTTTCTCTAATATTTAAGATTACACATTTCACTTCTGTAAACTACTTACTATTCTCTTTTAGCACACACACACACACACACACACATGGCCTCTCTGTATCGTTTATCACTTTCTCGATATAAACTTTAACTTTATTGCAACAATTTATGTTTTTGTGAGGCCTCCTATAGTCTGGACTACATGATGTGTGGGGCCAGAATATTTTTGTTACCTCCACAGATTTGTAACAGTTTGCCAGCGTCTGTGGCCCGAGAGAAAGCCATGAACCAGGCTAAATAATACAGTATAGAGGTTATGCCTCGGAATAGAAAACACTGCAATTTCTCTCAAACAAACAATGCACACAATTTTTTTTTATACTCTCTCTCACTCTCTCTCACACACACACACTTTCTCTCCCTCTCTGGCGCACGCACACACACACACACACACACACACCATAAAATAGAACATTAAGTCTTACATGTTGTAAACGGTTTTATTGAAGGTGTGTTCGGTGACATTCAGAGTTCAGACTTTACTTCAGCTTCACCAGTCTTCTTCTGAGAGGAAAACAAATCATGATGATCTGTCTGACCTTAAGCCCTTTATATATACTGTACTTAGTATTTAGCCTACAGTAATAGGTATTTAGTTAATTAGGACATTTACACTATATCAATAAACATTTAATTAAATCTATAATGAAATACAAAGAAAATATGACATCTGCAAAAGCAAATACAGCTAATCAGAGTAAATGTATTCCAGTGTTACCCCTGTATAAATAATGACACATGTTACAGTAATTCTATAATGCTATATATCTCAGACTCTTGTATTACATTTATTACATGACCCCAAACCGGTACCTGCTGCTCTCCACTGAGGAAGGAGTCGCAGAAGCTCTGCACACGCTCAGTAGAGATCTCACCTGACTCCATGAGCCAGGTTTTGTCAGCGCCAGCATCGTAGATCCCTACACGAGGAAGGTCACCCGATTTCAGGTTGAAGTAACCCAGTGCACGAGAGTTGCCTTGATCTTTCCCATTTATTAGCACAAACAGCATCTATGGAAATGAAAGGAAGATTTTCTAATATAAAAGTACACTACTTTTAACATGGTCCTGAGGAATATTTCTTCAGGCTTCCTGAAGGACTTTTTTGGCTCTCATTTTCAGTCCAGTCCCTGTACCCAGTTTCAGACCCCATTTTTATGCTTGTTAAGCATAAAAAAACACATCTAACTTGAGGAATGAACCAGTGAGAAACCGGTACAGATGATGACAGATGATCAGGTGATCATATTGGAACAGATGAGAGGGGAAATGAGGTTGCTGCTGAGGTTGTTACATAAACAATTTTTTTTTTTTAAGTTGAATCTTTAGGCACTTTGCAGCCTGTCATAGTAAAATATTTGTTCCCCTTTCTTTACTTCAACATACATAATTTAATATGGGTGGTTCGAGACGTTTGCACAGTACTGTACATCAAATAAACATTTAACATAGTAAGATGACCAAACATTTATATTAAGAATAGATTAATCTTCAGTAACCTCTGTATACTGTTCAGGGTTCAGGACACAAAACCCACACAGTTCCATTAAATAATTTGTACTACAATGTATACTGTAATATAAGTAAATCTACTAAAAGTACATTTAAACAAAATAACAAATGCAATCATATGTATTATGTCTTTTCCATTTTCACCTGCATTGATTAAAGTTTATTTATCCACATAGATTACACCATGTTATAGTATTACAACCATTACATCATGTTCCTAATTGTTGATAAGATAGTACAATCTGGTCCTCAGTTGTAAATTTTACAACTTGGTTCACCTTCAGTTCTAATTTTTCTGATGATTAATTTGCTTAAGTTGCTTGATTATTCTTTTAAAAATCACTTATGTTATAGTTGTTTGTTAATGTTACTCATGCTGTACTATATAAATACTGAAGTTCATAGTTTGTCGAAGTGTTCAGGTCAGGTAACGGAAAAGTAATGTTAGGTAACGGAAAATGGTCAGGTAGTGTAAAGCAATAACAAATTAAGGAATTTCAAATGTATATGTAATTAAGAAAGGTAAAATACTTGATTCAAGATCTATAGTGAAGTACAACAGAAAACTTTTTGTGATATACTGTATGTAATAAACCTGATTTACACTTTTGCATGAAGTTGATGTGAAGCCTACTGTAACTTTGTAGATTTTGTTGACATTGGAGCTAATAGATGTTGAACAGCAGTAACTTTTACTGAACTTACTGCTACAGAGTAATGAGAAATTTGTCATTGTCAGAGGAAATCGGAAATGCGTTGCTTACAGGTGAACCAATTACAGTTGGTACGGTCTGTACAGAACAGTAAGTTCTCACATTTCTGTTGAGGTATATGCCAGGCTATGCTATAGGGCACGGTGTAGGGTACGCGTCTATGCAGGATCTATGGCGTAGACTTGATGCAGAAATTATGCTATATCAGTGGTTCTCAAAGTGTGGTCCAGGGATCCCAAGACAAATTTTAATAAAATTAATGAAATAAATGCATACCGGTGGGGTCAGTGAGAAGAAATTTACACTTCAAAAAGTCTGGGATCCACTGGTATAGCATATAATATTATATGTGTTTAATTACTATACAGGTCCTTCTCAAAAAATTAGCATATTGTGATAAAGTTCATTATTTTCTGTAATGTACTGATAAACATTA
>JAQQZS010000036.1:31563359-31582498 GCA_030068045.1 Platyallabes tihoni
AGAGAGAGTGAGAGAGAGAGAGAGAGAGATTGAGAGTGTGTGTGTGTGTGTGTGTGTGTGTGTGTGTGTGTGTGTGTGTGTGTGTGTGTGTGAGTGTGTGAGTGAGAGTGAGAGAGAGAGAGAAAGAAAGAGAGAATCAGAGTGTGTGTGTGTGTGTGTGTGTGTGTGTGTGTAGAGGGGGGTGGGGAGTACACAACTCTCATCCTACACAATAATCAATATATTCACCGGCTCCTCGGTTGGCAGAGTTGGGCAGATGGATGATGGGTAAAAACATCCCCAATGTCTCTTTGGGGAGAAATCGACTCGCTGATGTGTAGAGCTCATTAGAACATACAGGATGGACAGACTGACTGAGAGACGGAGGGAAGAAATGGACGGGGCGGGCGGGGGATGAAAGAATTTATTGGAAGAATCTCATCAGGCGTGTCAGTGCGGGGGTGGAGTGATTATGTGTTAATGTTGATGAGAATGAGACAGAGAGAGAGAGAGAGAGAGAGATGGAAAGGGAGAGGGGGGGAGGGAGGGAGAGGAAAGGGAAATGGAGGAGGAGAGCACATCATTTCTGTCAGTATCCTGTGGTCCTTGGCGGGTGGTCGAGACGTGAGGCTTGGCTGTAATTTAATAAAAGATTCCTTTTTTTGTTCGAGATCTAGCACTGTGTTGAATAAAACATCGCAGCAGGACTCGACTCGGAGAGGCGGCTAACGTGCGAATGTGGAAGACACGATGGCACGACGCCCACCGGGTTCATCGCAAATAGCTGCTGCAGCGGTTTCTAAAAACCGAACTGCGCTTTTGAAAAGCGACCCACGTTTAAGATGGACAGCTGAACGGTTACATAACCGGATTTAAGACACATTAACAGGGTTCTTTGTGGTTGTTTTCTATTAATAAATTATTTTTTATTAAAATAAAATACAAAATTTGGCAATTAGATTATAAGCAGTGCTTCGTACCACTGCTAAGTTAGTATAAGTGAACTTATAAAACAGAGTAATGCTAAATTCTCAGTTCTGATTGGTCAGAAGATTAACTTTCTATTACAGCGGTTCCAGCTGCAAGATTTGTATTATTAAGCTCATTAACAATATGGTATTATTTTTATAGTAACAATTAACATAGAGACTAGTATAGTGGGCATGCTACATCACCCATGTTTAATAATTAACTGTCAAAAAATGTACGTTTTATGGTGACAAATTAAAGAAAATGTTTGACCTTTATGAAAGGAGTCTTCAGTCTCAGCCATATGCAACCATGGAAAAAAAAATCAAACCTGGAATTTATTTCATACATTTATTATCTAGAATTTCCTTCAGAATCAATAAAGTATCTATCCATCTAGTCTCATCATCAAACAAATGTAAGGGAGTGACTGTTTTACATAACTAGTATAGTGATGAGAACTAATTCACAGATATTACACACCATTAACTGTACCTAAAAAAAAATACAATGTTTATTTCTTCAATAAATAAAATCACTGATACTATGGGCAAATCACTGTGGTATAAGAAGAATCAAACATTTCAACATGTTATGAAATTCTTCTTGGTGGTAATATCACACCATCCGGGCACATCAATTTCCAATAAATGTTTATTCCTTACTTAAAATTTGATATACATCTGATATGTAGTCATAATACAAGGGGCTTTCGAGTCAAACCAGGACTTGTGATAACCTTTCCGTAAAAAAAAAAAAAAAACTACTGAATTTGACAGAAGACCTCGAGCACGGTATGGTGAGTAGTAAGTGGCAGTAAAAGATTTGAATTTTTAAGAAGCCTGTACGTCTGTGAATGATGATCTCTGCCAAGGAGGCACTGCACTTGTTCCCGTAAACATTCAATGAGTGGAAAGCTTGATCCTTCAAAATCGACGGATAATTTGTATAATCTGTCTGTAAGGACTGTACACACATTCATTCACTACTACCACTTGTATATTACAGGAACTCAGCTGGAAGGAGATCCCTCCTTATAGTCCTGACACCGCTACAAGACATTTCCACAAGTCTGGGTCATTAAGGGCGATCCTTGGAAGCTGGCGTTTCAAACATGATCAAGCCTTCGGTGTACTGAAAAAAATTTTCAACATTGATGGTATCCAAGCACTAGTGAAACACTGGGGTAGGTATATTAGCGTAGCAGGAAATTATATAGAAAAATAAAACTAGTTTTGGCCGCTCATAACTGTTTTTTATTCTTCACACTCAAAAGTGCCGGTTTGACTCGAACTCCCCTTATACATGTAAAAATGTAAAAGAGAAGGTTGGCTTGCTTTTGGGTAAATAATTGTGATTAATAATAGTTTATTATAATAGTTTTCATGCTATTCAAACCTTTCCACTATTTGCATGGGTAAAGCTGTGGTCGCCGTAATCTTGTCTTGCAAGCAGCATAGTTACGCATGTTCACTTGCAGTTAGCATTATTGGCCCAAAAAACGAAAGATTTAAAGATGGACCTTCGCATGATGAAAACTTGTGCGGCTTGCATCGCACTTTGTGTGAGTGGGGGGGAAAAAAAAAGAAACTAAATAGAGCAAAAGACCACAGAGAAGGTCAGGTGGGTTTTAGCAAGCGGTGAGGGAGAATGAGGGTGTGTGTAAGGGGAGGAATTTGAGTTTGGAGTTTGTGGGGTGGTTCAGGTATGAAGCCGTACATACACACACTTACCATGTGCCAGGAAACGGCATGACGACACGCGAGCGGTTACCGTGGAGACTGACAACGATAACAATAACAACACAGAAGTCGTCAGGGAAACAGAAAGAAAAAAAATTTTAGGATAAAAAAAAAAAAAATGTAATATGAACAGAGTAGGCTAATGGCCAAAGGAAAAAAATGCCTAATATAACAAATAATGAGAGTATATTTAGGTTTGAGAGAGAGTGAGAGAAAGAGAGAAAGAGAAAAATCAATGAATGAATTTTGGAAGAGGAAAGAAAACCCAGGGAAGCAAAAGAAGCACTTAAGGATTAAAATGACGGCAGGTGAGTAAACGTTTCAGAATGAATGCATTTCAGGTCACCGTCTGAGGTTTGAAATGATGGGAGGCTAAGAAACAAACAGGCAGTGTGTGTTAGTCTCGTTTACAGGATGAAGTGACTAAAGCGCTTGAAGTGCTTGCTTCACTGAATAATTCAGTGCTTTCACATAAATACATGATCAAAATGCATGAAGATAGCAGCCTTGAGTCAGAAAAGGAGGCGGAAGGAAGACACTACAAATGACTGTGGGTGAATATAGTGATGAAAACAGAAAGATGAATGCAGCTAATGGACATTTACGAGCAGTGGGTGAAAGCAAAATGACATCATTCAATGGAGGAGTGCAGACGGTGACATTAAGGGCTGAAACAGGGGTATGGGTGAAATAGACAGGAAAAAGGATTGATCGGGGTATGAGAGAAAGGGAGAGAGAGGAGTGCTAGACAGACAGGGATGGATAATGGATGAGTATATAGAGAGTGAAACAGACAAAGAAAAAGACTGTGTTGAGCTATTTCCACTGAAAAGGTGCTGGTAGCTTTGTAAGAACTAACAATACCAAATAGCATTTTCTAGAATCTAGAAATCCTTATCAGTCGTAGTACGCTGCCATTTTGGTAAGTGCTAGTTGGCTAGAAAATGCTAAAATTAGCTAGCAAACATTAACCATGGTGCTCTCTCCAAAATTTCTTTACCACAAGAAATCTTTGCTAAATATTATGTTATCTAGTTAGCTAGTCCCACCAGTTTTAGCCTAAAGTCTTATCTTAACTTTCCTTGCTAGCAGGATTCCCTTCAAAAGCTTTTAGCAAAACAATGGCAAACATTAGCTGGCTAGCTTGTTGAGTTTTCCTAATTGTTATGCATTTGCATAGAAATGAAACTTGCTAAGGAGCTAGAAAATGTTTATCGCAGTATTTGCTTTCTGTGGCGAATGGTATTAAAGTGAATGCTATGCTAAATGTTGGCTAGCAAGACAGCTATTTTTAGTGACAAGAAATTAAGAAACAGTAAAACGAAAACCTGGTTACTATAAAATTTATAAATTCTCTACGAAAAACATTTACCACAACATTTGATTATTTATTATTATTTAATTATTATTTAGATAAAAAAAACAGGCAAGATGATGTTAGAGTGATTTGATAATTTAATACATTTATTTGTACTATTAAATACACAGCCTGTATTTCCTGCTGATTCATGCTAGCAGGGCAGTTTCCACATTAACCATAAACTTATTATTATCCAGGAAGTTTTTTTTGTGGGTTTTTTTTTTTTTTTTACCATCTGTTCCCATTTAAAAGTTTTTGGTATGCCCTCTAAGGTGAGCTTAAGTGCTCAAAGGACAATTTGTTAGCGTTAGCATAATAAATGTAGCTCCTGTTTTATTTTGTGCACAATTGTTCTATAATGGTTGTATCCTAGAACACTGATTAACTGTGGAAATAGAATGGAAAACTTCTAATTAGGGTCGGCACCCTATCTGTGGAAAAAGAGCGATGAATGAAAGAGGAGGAAAAAAAGAAAGAGGGGGAAAAGAGGGAGAGAGAGAGAGAGAGAGAGAGAGAGGGCAGATATGAAGATTTCAGCTGTCTCTCTTGAACCCTCCCCCAAAACATTTATACAAATAAACAAGAAGTGATGGAAAATGCTGTCACAAAATGCAATGTTCAATCAAAAAGAGGACATGCCATTGGTTATAAATTAAACCACAAACCCAAAGTTTAAGCCTGTTTTTCCCCCCATAGAATTGATGATTTGTTCAGGAAAACATCTAGTAAAATGAAACTTCGACTCTACTACTTTCTACTAGAGCAATCTGCAGGAAGATAAAAAAAAAAATCATGCAGAAACAAAACCCAGCTCCGACGCGAGCATGGCCTCTCCCCATGAGCCGCGTGGGTAGGGTATGATGGATGGCTAAGGCAGGGGGGGGAAGGGGGAGTGTCTGAGACCCATGCCAGCTACAGCCAACACAAGCAGCCATGGACACTAGGGGGAGCTATAGAGAGTCCTCCCAGGCATCATGCACTTAAAAAAAAAAAAAAAAAACACGTCTACACCACTTCTAAAAGACAAATGACAGATTCAGCCACCATCACTAAAGTATCTCCCCTTCTCCCAGTGCCCCAAACACAAGACTACACACAGCCTCGGAAAAATAATACACCATGCAAAACATTCTGGTGATCTCAAAAAGGAACAAAAAAAAGGCCGATACACTCCTAAGCGCTGACATCTTGAGTGAACAACCTAAAATCATGACAGTCTATGAAGAAGAGAGAAAAAGAATCCATTTCCACACACACGCACACACACACACACACATACAGTCTACATGCGTTAAAAGGTCACTAAGACGAAGAAGGATTCACACACTTCAAGCAAGAGACGACCCTCTATTAAAAAAGTCCACAAAAAAGAAGAGTCAAAACAGGCAAAATGAAGAACCAACCAGCGTTATGGCACTGCCTGCGACAGTGAACAGGAATCATCATGTACATTCATGAGCTTTTAGTATCAGTGGCATATACCGCTAGTTTAGAAAATGATTAAAAAATAAAAAAAAAAAAGAAGGGGGGAAGAAAAATAAGACAGACAGACACTCACGGTTTAAAAACGATAATCATGGACGCAGTGCTGTGACAAGCAAAGAGCAGGAAACGGGTCAAATCGAGGAACATGATTGACTAAAACACATTCTTCAGCATGCTTGGAAAAAAAAAAAAAAAACACACATATGACATGCAGGCAGCCATGTGCTGATCGTTGTATCGTTTTTATCCTAAAGTGCCTAACTACATTTAAAACACCTTAGCATACATGCATTCGATCATCGAAAGAAGCTACGGGTTTTGTAACAGACCAGTCTGAGTTAACAAGAGCTTTATGTGTACTGTCTCACATGGTAGCTAGTTTGATGTTAGAAACTATGCTAATCGCCTGCTGTCGCAACACTAACTGCCTCAGGAAATACGACATTATACAAGGGTGAGTCAAACATTACCCATACTCTGGCTGAAGAATTTATTTTAATTAACTTTAAGAGACGATAAATACATAATTTTTCAACATAATCTACTTGCTTTTTAATAAACTTTGCCCATCTGTCAATCTGATCATTTTCCCTCATTAAAGAAAATGCTTTAGGCTGAGCTGCAAGCCACGAACGCACCACCGTTTTCACTTCTTCTTCATATGTGATCATACAACCTCGTAGGGCTGCTTTCAGGGGTGAAAGTCCAATAGAGCAAGGTCAGGGCCCCTATTCACAAAGCTTCTTAGAATTCTCTGAGAGCGCTCATATATTAGCTTAAAAAGTCCTAGCTGGGAGTCCTAGACTAAAAGTGATTTAGACAACTTCTCAGAGCAACTCTGATTAAGGAAAGTACAAAAACCTTTATCTTGGAGAGGAGGTGTGGTTGGCCCCGTTGCTAGGGATGATGCAGCAGGATGATGCATCCCTTTTTTTTGATAAAAAATAACCTCTGACCTCTGTAAAGGTCTTAGAACAAAGGTCTCTTTGTGAAAATAGAATACATGATAATAGAACAGACAGTAAAATCATGTGTTTGTTTTTGAAGAAACTGTATAATCATGACCACAGACTACTTTATGCAAAGTTTCTAGGCTAAATATCTTAAAGGTAATTAAAACAGCCTACTTATGAAGCAACCAATTTCCACACAGTAGTTACTATATTTAAGTTCTTACATTTCTTACAGCAATCCATTTTAGATTGATCAGAGCGAAATGGCTCACCTTTTACCAATTTACATGATTGCTGGACAGTCTGTTTAATTTGCACTTTTGGACGGTATGTAGTCAACAATCCAAGAGAGATGGAAGGAAGTAAAACAACAAGAAAACCAAATTGGACAGAAGAGCAGTGTTCACTTTTATGTTCAGTGTTTGGAGAATATTTCTTCTTTCTCCCATTTTGTCCTCTGCTATAGAAACTCTTAAGCCTCTTAAAAGTCCTCCTCTCTGCTCTTTATAATTTTTACCTTAGGAGCTGTTTTTAGGGCTCAGATGTTTCGTGAATCATTTTTATCTTTACTAAGATTTAAGATTACTAAGAAGTTTCTTAGAATTTCGTCACTAGGAGTAACTTTAAGGCTTAAGAAGCTTTGTGAAAACGGGCCCAGGATGATAGGGAGGATGGTTATTGTCATGTATGTTCACAATGCCCTTGTGTAGCAGTCCTCTGCGTTTAATCTGTAACGGGGACTGTTGATTGTAGAACCTTTTTCCTGATAATGTTTCAATACTGGCCCTTGAGAATTCCAGAAAACTGTAAGCATCAATTTTCCAGCTGATGGTTGACTTTGACACTTTTTCTTGGTCGGTGATTGAGGATGTTTCTGTTACATATTCTGTCGTTTACTCTCAAGCTCGTAGTGATGAATTTGCGTCTCGTCACCAGTAATGATTCTCTATAAGAAACTTTCACCTTACTTACAAAGAGAGTCCCTGTTTTTTTTATTTTTAATTTTTTTTTAGCTTTGAGCCTTTTATCTCAACTGCAAAAGTAAATGCTTTATATACCAAATGTGTTTTGGTTGATCAATTGTAAAATTATACACTTCATTTCTGATTATACTGTTCCCTTCAGTAAAAATTTCTAAATTGTTCATAATAAGAGATGGCTACACTTAAGCTGTCTTTATTCTAGATAAAGTCCTTTTCAGTGACTGATTATCAGCACGTGTCTGCGTGCGTGCTTCATAACGCAGATCGTTCCAGCCCAGCAGCAGTGGAGACCAAACCGAGCAGGCAGGACCCAACCCAACGCATTCCTAAAAACATGTCCGACTTAATCTGCCATGCAGCTGCTTTCTGAAGACAACATGCCAAACACTCTCCTCTCCAGGCATGCTCAACCCATCCATACAGACCAGGCACATTCTCACCCACACGCACGCACACAACCACACACACACCCCAACACCCATGCAAACAGCTGGACTAGAAAAGCACAAACCGATTACAAAGACATGATCATCAAGACAAATAGCTCACCTCTATCTTCCTGCCCTCCACTATCGTCCCGTGCAGCCTCTCGCGGGCTTTCTCCGCATCCGAACTGTTCTCGAACGTCACGAAGCCGAAGCCCTGAGGGACAATGACAGAATCAATGAGACAGGACAATCAGCGAGGGACGCTGTCTTCCAGAACGCTGTGTCCGAAACCCGTCAACAGGAGACGAGGGATGAAAAACAACTTGCAGAGCATCAGAGAGACGGACTGATTATGAAGCCAGGACAGAGAGGATCATGTCATTTATCATGAAGATCGTAAATGTACACATTTTAGTCTGTGTGTCAAAGAAAAGACGTTTTAATCTGTTGAGCTACATGAAACACAAAAGTAAGTAAATGCACATATTCAATAGTCAGGTATTATAACAAAGCTTTTAAATTCTCAGTAGTGATTGGCCAAAGTCTGCTGACCAACGTTTACATTTTTGTGTTCTACAGTAATACGAGGGGTGTTCGAGTCAAACCAGGACTTATTCACAGAATAACCAAACAGTCGAGCGTAAAAACTCTCTTTGTTTCTGATCCATTTAATGTCCCAAACACAAATATATGGCTTGGAGTGAGTGGGGGATGTCGCAAAAACTCCCAGGTGAGTTCCTGTAATGTGCAAAACGTGCTGGTGAATGAATGGTTGTACATTTGCCACAGACAAATCAGTAATCCATCAATTTTCAAGGATCAGGTGATCCACTAAATGTGGATAAATGTTTATGAAAAGGACTACAGTGGTCTCTGAGCCATCTTGGCCCCAATCGTCATTCACAGATATAACCTGCCTTTAGAACATTTGCACCATTCAAATGTTTTACTGCAGCTAAAGATCTCATCATCGCACAGTGCACCATGTCTTCTGTAAATGTCAACCGGTTTTGCGCTTTCATTCATGAGGAATTTCATCACGAGTCCTGGTTTGGTTTGAACGTTGCTCGCAAATTACCATCTATCATGGAGGCTGTACCTAAAAGGATTAAAAAGTGTGTATAATTGTTGATCAGTAGTTTTCTCTCATGGGGTGTTTTATAAATGTACATTTTTGGAAGCAGTCTCTAGTGCTTTGTAACAGTTAGAAGTACAGCTGTAAAAGTTTTATTTCAAAACAAATTCACACTCTGTAGCAGAACAAGCTGAGCGTCATATTTAATTCAAGAGAAGCTGAAGTGACAGAACAGGGTTTAGAGCTGCTTTAACCTAAATGAGAAAAGGGACTCATTTGGCAGGTGCTTCACAACATTTAGTGCAAATATAAATTAATGAAACATATATATTCTTTACTAAATAAAAATCATGTGCAAAAAATACATTTCACTTTATGTATATATAATGAATTAATTACATGTTTGTTATAATAAAAATACAATTTAACAGAATGCATTTTTTTTAATAATAAAAAAAAAGGTTATCTGAAATTAAATAACCAAAAAAAAAAAAATTCTGTGCTTGCTACTAATGTGTTCTGGACAAAAATGTTTGAGACAGTCCTTCACAGACTGCAGAGGTCACACGGCCGGATGGTAGCTGAACGATTTTTGTACTTGGGTGCTCACAGGTTATTAATTCATTGGTAAAGCTGACACTTCATTCCCTTTCCCTGTAGGCTGTTTTTCGAAAGGTTTGTCCATTCGCTGATGGCATACAATAAAAAAATATTCAAAAGTTAAAGTACACGTAAATAGTGCAAAGGTGTGCATAACTTATTATTATTATTATTATTATTATTATTATTATGACACAGGTTATTCAAATTTCACATATTGGTCGATTGACTCTTCCTCTATACAAAGGTACTACATAATAATTGTCAATTTTATTCATGTCAATACGCCCACTTTTGCATTACTTTCCTCATAGCCCTTGAATTTAAAATCTATAAAATGACTATACATCACTAAATATCATTGTTAACTCCTTGGAAATTTCATATCACTCATACGATGACTCAAGAACGATTAGAGGATTTCATTTGCACTCTTCCAGCCAGCACACCGGCTTATTAATGCATCCGATCTCCCTGTACAACAGAGCACTTAAACAGCCATTAGCACAAGTTGATCTTTAAAACACCCTTCTCTTTCTCCGTCAGCAGGATGCGCCGCGAACCTCACACACATACCCGTGCAAGGTAAAGTTCGATACACAGACTGAGTTCTCCGCTCTCAGTAATCTGGCTCAATCAGCACAACAGTTCTGCACAACAGAACCCGGACGGTCGCTACATTTAGCTGGAGGAATTCTTCCGTAAGAGCCGGTCGATACATCTCATTCCGCTTCCTTGCGCGCAGTTGAGCTAATCTAATGAAGCGATTTCTCCTGCCTTGTGTGCAGTAAGACAGCGCTGAAGCAGAAGTTACTGTAATCGGGTATCTATTGCATTACCGACGACTAGGGCTGATAATAGATTACTGTGTGTGAAAGATAACGGCGAACACAATAAACATCTCTGACACCAGGCGCAAAGCGGAGTGATCATCGCGCTGATGTGTTATTAATATGTTTTGCTCTATAATAACTGAATGACTTGGAAGAATCAAACTCAACATTAGTACCACATGTCCATACGCTACTGTAATGTTATGGGGGGGGGGAGATGTGTTGTGGCATAATTTATCATGACATCAACCCTCTTATCATCATATGACCCAGCCAAATCAGCATATTTTTTTTATATACCAAAAATTTTATTCAAGTGGCCTGACGTAAATTGTTCTCATGCTTGTTACCATGGTTACCTTATACTGTAAATATTAAAACTGATTAACCTACCTACTGCTTGACATCAGAAATGTCACCATATGGAAATCTAAGAATTATGATATCATATCTTTATTGTTTTTTTTTCGCCTGAAATCATATCATCATGGCGCTAAATATGTTAAGCATGTATACTGGATTTCTGGATTTGGGAGGGGGGGGGGGTGGGGGGGGGCGGTTGGGTGCTAAGCTGGCGGCTGAAATAGATGCGCATAAAGCTTGTATTTTGTGACTAGTTTCATCCAGTATATTCCCTCACAAAATTTTTTTTTTAATTTTAAAAAGTAGTGATCTTTTATATCTGATCCTCTTAGAGACTCGAGGCTCTGCTGCGTTTGTCTTTCTGGCATGAGAGCACTGCAGCACGCGAGATAGTACAGCAGGGCTGCGGTCAATAACGAGAGCGTTCGCTAACAAGTCAGTTGATCAGACGGTGATACGCCGCTGTACTATAGCGAACGCTCCATCGTGCTCTTTTCACAGTGAATGTTCTTGGACACGCAAAACAACAAATAATGCAAACAGACAGTTAAATATTTCACAGAGAGTTTAGACAACAACCATAATTTCATATGGATAGCAAAACTAATATTAAACTAATATACTAAGACTATCTGGGAAAAGATCTGTGAGAAAGTGTGCGTGTGTGTTAAAGAGAGTGGGAGTTCAGTTGTGCATGGCCTATACAGTATATGACAAAAAAGCGAGCTGCAATTTTATAAAAAAAAACTCTGTGGTCTTTTTATATAACACGCTCAGGCAATGATGGCGTGAAAAAAAAAAAAAAAACCGTAATTAAATTAA
This sequence comes from Platyallabes tihoni, assembly GCA_030068045.1. Classification (NCBI taxonomy): domain Eukaryota; kingdom Metazoa; phylum Chordata; class Actinopteri; order Siluriformes; family Clariidae; genus Platyallabes; species Platyallabes tihoni. The sequence continues at coordinate 31,574,952 of JAQQZS010000036.1, forward strand.
ATCACTGCATGGGTCTCGTACCTTAGAGCCTCTCTCATTGAAAATGATCTCCACGTCCAGGATCTTCCCGAATTGCTGGAAGGAAGAAAGAAAAAGCAAAAGGATCAGAAACTGGGTCTCGGTGATTGTAAGTGAATGGAAGAATGATACATGGTTTGAGGTCAACAGCTAAGCACCAGCAGTGTCACTCAATTTCATACAGCATAAATAGCGCATTACATGGATTTTTTTTTTCCTTCACGCTCCAGGAGAACGAGTTAACCCCTTAAGGATTACTGGGGACATTATCAAGTACAGCGAGACGTATAATATTTGAGAAGAATCAATAAATTTCATGATTAAAAAATGTAAAAGGTGTCTGTGACCTGACACAAAAAAATGGATATTATTTTTTTATTAATAACAATAATAATAATTATTATTATTACTTTCTCTAAATAATATGCCTGTAAACGTAACTATATTCTTTAGGCTGAAAGGGCGGAAGGTTGAAAGACTGAAAGTTATCCTTAAGGGGTTAAAACATTTTAATACAAACAGTTTTTATTATAAATTAGTTTTTATTATATGACATTTTTTACTGGCATTTTTTGTATTGTATGTATTACCTGCTGTATCTTTTATATAATTTTGCTGAGTATTTAAAATTTCACAGATTTGCAAAGCTTATTTTTTAAGAGAGATTATATTACACTTTATTGATTACAGAGGAAATTTCCAACATCCAATAGCAAGGCTAGTGACATAATAGACAATAAACATGTAGTTTACAAAATTACTGATCGGCAATCATGTATAGTGTAGTCTATTAGTCTATAAAAAAAAACCCTGGAAGACGACCATACTACAACCGCCATCATTACAATTTTTTTTCTTTATTTCAGTCAGTCACCCCCACCGCCCACCTGACATTTCATATTGCTTTTTTTTTCTTCTTCTACCAGCAGGACAACTTGGCACAAGGGGGCAGTGTTGTTCTGGGCTCGCTGCATTAACCCCTTTTTCTTTGTCCTTTCAATTTCTGCTTACTGCGCCAGAAAACGTCCTATGCGCCCTGAAACAAAAGCCCTGTTAGGTAAACCTTTTTCTTTTTTTCACCGACATGGCCGTGGTGATGTTTCAATGCTTTTTTGGAAATAACTCGCGTTTTCCTCTGGTTTGAACGCCACTGCCTTTTACATAATCGTAGTGGGAGTTGTCCACAATGCAAGCCATAAAGAATAATAATAACCAAATATCATTTTATAAACAGTTATTCCTGCTATCCAATGTTAAACTCAACAGCACAGTGCATGTTGAGATTTATTAGCAAAAAGGTCTAAAAACAGAGCACTTGCACAGTGTTTGGATATTAATTTTGCTGGATTATTAACAATAATTCTCACACCTGTACTGTCTATGCCTCTCTGAACAGCAGTTGTCATGGCGATATTGCGACAAAACTCCATCAGCCACTTTTTTTTTGGTGGGCAATACAGAGAACGCTTTAATATCATGAGAGGGTCCAATCATGAAGGGCTAAGATAGAGAGAAGAGAAGAAGGTCGTACCCCAAACATCTGGCGCAGGTCGGGGTCTCGGAAGCGGAAGGGGATGTTGGAGACGTGGAGACGTTTTGGGGTCACTTTGCCGTCTGCAGAGTCTTCGGTCCCGGACACTCCTGAACCGCTGCCGGAGACACACTGGCCCTCGGCCTGGGGGGACCCATCCGATAACTGCAGAAGGGGAGACGAGGAGGGAGAGAGAGATGAGGCGTAATCATGTTATTTTAACGCATCAAACTGATTAACCTGCCCAACATCATCATTAACTTTCCTGTAAAACAGCAAAGGTTAAGCCTTACAATTCCTTAATCCTCTTCAACCAAGGAAAGAGGGGAAAAGGGAAAAATCAATTTAAACACTCACACCATGTTTCTTTTTAAAAAGATTCTGCACTGAAGCACAAAATGAGCTGCCTTAAATGCCCACAGCTGAAACAATCAAGACGTGAGGTGAAAATAATAGTACTGCGTTATAAAAGCAGAAAATGATTATGCATGAAGGAAAAAAAAAAAAAGTAATGTAGGCTGTATGAATTAAAAATCAAGAGGAATTGTTTCATAATTGCATCTTGGCAGCGTGAATTGAAAAAGAAAGCTGAGACACCGCCACGTCGAGTCCACTTTAAGGTCACGGAACTGTTTCAGTACTACATCGTGAGACGGTGAGCTGAGGAATAGAACGTGATGGAGCATGCCGAGCCAGGAAAATAATCACCAGTGAGCCGGTGTGTGCGTGTGTGATGTGTCCAGACTTGCAGCTGCATTACTGTTACCGCCTGAAAGGTGATTATTTTCCAAAAAGCAGAACATGCCAAGGTGTATAATTACACTTACTCCACAGAAATTGTATTTCTATTATTAATTATGAATGAACCTGTTGGACTTTTTGCCTATTTAGTTAAATGACATGCTGTAGAAGGTTCGATAGGCATTCAATTCCTTTATTGGCTTACATGAACGTATACACACAGTGCTCGCTCATCAGACTTTCTTGTGACGTTCGTTCCCTGAAAATGTTCAGCTGAACGCATACAAAAGCGCCGACACTGGAGACTCCTTCCATTACAAGTTAAACATCTCCTTTCAAAAGAAACTCAATATTTCATAAATTTTTTTTTTGTTATTGTTATAACTTTATGCTGTAAAGCGTTGGAACTGGAGACTTAAAAGTTAGACTATGTTTATGCTGAACATTTGCCGCCATAGACGTCCAGGTGAATTATTATAGAAATGACTGACCTGTGATACTGTGAACAAGTACATCTAAAAGCAATTATAATTGTATATAACCTTTACCGGAACACTTAACATCCATTTCTTTCCTTTGATTGGATTTTTATCGAGTTTCTACTTTGCATTTGCACGAGACCTAAAACGCAAGCATGTGTGGAGAACAAATGTCAATAAAGCATCAACAGATTATCTACTTCTATGATCAGGTTAAGGCACATTTGCTGTATTAGGGGAAGAATGCTTATTGGGTAGAATGTTAAACCGTTGACGCTTCTGTCTACCAAACGTTGATGTTCTCCAACAGGTGTAAAAGACCCAATCAACTCTCCCGCCTCCACACCTCCCCACCCCCTCCAGAGCCGCTTGTGTATGGGGCAGCTATCCAAACAGCCCCCTCTACTTCACCATATGCTCCGAGCTCGTGTGAGAACACTCACTTGTGTGTTGAGAGTGCTGGGGGCTGAGGGGGGGTTGGCGATCCCTGCCGGCGCCTCCACTTGCCCCTGGCCCCCTGCGGGGTAAATACCGCTGCCTCCGAAGTCCAGCGGCAGGCCGTTCTGGGGCGGCGGAGGAGGAGGTGGGGGGAAGGACGAGTACGGCGGGGGGACGAGGCCATCCTGAGCCCCCATAGCATCCTGAGAACCCTGACGGAGAGAAAGAGAGAAGAAAAGGAAAACATGAGAGATCGCGTGAAGTTAATTGACTGGCTGGCTGGACACTCCACAGAGTAGTGTAAAGAAGAGGGGTGGGGAATGGACGAGACGACAAGCACGCTCGGAAGAGTGCGAGAGACATCAAAAGCATGGAAAGTGATGCGTGTGTGAGACAGAATGCACTCAAGTGATCGTTTAATGATTGTAGAAAGCCTACAGATGGAGGAAGCGTCTGAAAGCCAGGGCTATTGCATTTCTCCGTCCCGCCCCCGTGTGTCACTCCACCTTCATTCATTTAGCACTTGCATCGCACTCGCTTCCGTCACTTCAACCGGATGAAAACCAAATGAAATTTAAAAAAGCAAAACAGATCACGAACCTTTTCTTCTCTATTAAGATACAAACATTTTAACTCCTGCGCGATACTCATTTTTGACTTGCTTGTAATTTATTTATTTTTTTTATTATTATTATTTAAACAAAATAGCAATACGTGGTTAAACGGCCCAAAAACTCAAACCTATGAGCGGTTCCCATATTTGAGGTTTAAGGAGTGTTAGGGAGGGTGTAGTAATATCAATTCTGAGTTCACTGGCAGCGTCCACTGCCACATTTCCACTGACGTATTTCGACACTACAGCAGAGCAAAAAAAAAAAGAAAGAAAATCAGTGTGCTTTATCTCATTCTAATTACCATAACCATTAACGCGCATCGCGGTCGTTTAGTCCTTGTAGGCCTATTTGATCTTTTTAGGGTAAAGATCATCGCCTTTTTTCTCATTACTATTTTTTTGTTGTTGCTTTTTTCTACTTTCTCACTGCCATTTCCAGCTTCACTATATACTCATCTAATGTTAACATACGCTGGTACGGTATTTTAACCTAAATAAACTTATTTTTTTTTCACAATTTCAATTTCCATTTAAAGCAAGGACTCCTGATTAGAGCTCACTCTGGATTGGATTAAATTAAATTAGATTTTAGGTCATTACGATTTTCAACAAGAATTATGTATATTGGCTGAAGTAGTTTTATTTCCTATGTTATGAAATATTATAAACAATGCCAAATTAAAAAGTACACGAAAATCTTTTACATGCTAAAATGTACCTTGTGTTGTTGACGTCTGAAGAGATATTCATATATTCTCGCCAATCTTGAACAAGTGCATACTGGGTAAGAGCTCGTACTGTAAACTGTATAGTACCGCATGTAGATATTCCTTTTTTTCCCCTGAAGTTTTCTGATGCTGCTGCTAGCAACGATCTGTTAACGAATGGCTGTTCGTTAGCGCTACGACATAGGGTTGTAGTCGTATTTTTATTATTATTTTTTTTTTTTTTAGCAGAAGTAGAACTAAACGAGCAAGTTATCAAACCAACACGACCATGCACAGTTAATCCTCTAAACCAGCAAACTAAACATGCTTTAATGAGCACAGCTGTCTCGCCCAAAGGCAGTATTTTACAATTGTGAAATCCAAGCTTTTCCCCCCATCAATGTGTCAAACTGCATTGCATGACTTCTTCTAATCCACGCTGGAAGTTATTTTCCTCACATTTGAGCAGTGAGCTCAGCCCAGCTCGGCTCAGCTCAGACCAGACGTTCTTATAAGCCAAAAGGTGAGCGAGCTGAAATGGAATCAGCAGAAGAGTGAATGCAGGCGAGCAGAACGAGTGCCGGCCCTGGGATTTAAACTCACAACCCTGTGATCGCCAAAACAAACTCTTAACCGCTGAGCTATTGAATGTGCTCCCATCGATATCTTTACAGTCAGTGGAATTCCACTTGGAGCACTCGGGCATACATAAGACGTTCAAAGAAAACTCAAAATATAAACATTTCCACTTTGTCCTTTCCCTCTCTGTCTCTCTCCTTTCACTCCATCATCATCATCATCATCATCATCTCTCCGTCTCGCCCCAGACCTCTGTAGCGACCAGGCGATTTTCAGGCGTCTTTTAAATATTCATGAGGAGCTCATGCATAATTAAGAGCAAATGGCCTCAACACATGACGCTGAGAAGGAAAAGTCAGCAGTGCAACGGGTGCACACGGGCGGAACAAACAACACACAACACCTGGCCCTTTCCTTTCACACACACACACGCACACAAAGCACACACCCTGACATATAATACCTGCAGCTAGTCAAGTGTGCCACTGAATAGTCCTTATTCGTGATGAACACACCGAGACATGAAATCTGACGAAGAAGCCTAACTAGCTAGCTTAGCTAACTTAACTAATGGGATGTGCTTGCGACAGGAAAATTAATCAACAGGGAATTGGTGTGAGCCACTTCCCGCCATTTTTAAATCCATTTATAGTATAGTCCATGAAACATTTTGCTTACATTATTGCAGCTATAAAAAGCTGTACACAAACGTTCCCACACTAGCCTCTCCATTTTCTTTACGTTAAGCTGCAAATTTTTCAAACTTAGCCTGGGAAAAAAAAAAAAAAAAGGAAATAAAGAATATCAACAAGGCCGTTTACAGCATCTACAGTAAACACAGCTGTTGCTGAGAAAGTCGTCCATCCCGAACACTTTCCTGTGTCACACATTCATAAAAGTGATCCTGGTCTCAAAATTGTGGAAAACCTAAGAACCATTATTAGGATTAATAATTATCATCTAATATATAAATGATTTAATAATAATTATTATTAATCCCAAGAAGAAAAAAAAACTTTTGCACGCACTCAAAGATTTGAAATGTAATCACAGACCAAACAAACATGTAGGGAGATTATATTTAGCTGTTTATTCAGGACCAACGATTTTCCACTTTTTAACTACAGATATTCCCAAACCGTCACGATTTCACCTCATTAATAGACGAGACTTGCCACAGTGTACACTAGTACAACCCTCACGATCCTAACCAAACCAATGCCAAGAGAGCTAAGGGATGGGAATCACCCGTCACCACCCCATACGATATCACCATGATACTCGGATCCTGATTCGATAAATATTTTGAATCTGTAATTACCGCGATTTTATATATATCCCGATTTAAGATGACATTTTACGCCATTTTTGCTACAATTTTAGGACTTTATTTTTATATAAACGTCATACTTATTAATCTTTAAATTAATACGTATGACGTCTATGAGAAAGGTTGCCTTTTACGTGGTGCCTGATCAAAAACGTCCTGAGAAACTGCAGCAGTTGGAACGTTTGTACACAGTTTGTAACGGTGAAGCAGAGTTTCGACTGTCTGTAGCAAAATATTGTACAAAGAATTGTCAAGAATTTTGAGAGCTAGCACCTTTTTTCAATCTGCTACTAGGAAAATGATCAGGCATTAATTTAAACCTTGCAGCTGTGATCAGCTGACAGGTCCGCCCGTAGGGTGCTTTCACACCTCGTGAACGTTGCAGCATTTCCCCCCTTCCAAGCGTAACAAGATGCGTCACTTCAAACCCCGTGAGAACGTCCTCTCCAATGTTTCCATCATAGGAACAAAAAAGTAAATACAGAAAGAAGAATATCCTGTGGCGTGAACCCCGGCATGTTCCTGTGACACAGGAGAGGGAATTTCGTGATGGAGATTAACCTACACGGGGTGGTCGTCACTTCGGGGATCGTTTATTGCGTTGCTCGTGTTTACCACTTTAGGCAAATCATACAGCCTGAAAATGAAACATGGCTGCAGAATCCAGTGATTCCAGTGAGATTCCAGTGGACAAGTTTGGATTTATTTTTCGACACTCTAGAACTACGAAATAATGTACGGCATTAGTTAATTAAGTAACGACAACAGTCGGTTGTTATGATTAAGATTCAGTATTATTATTTGTCACATCTACCTTACAGCACAGTGAACTTATTTTTTTTTTGTTGCATATCCCAGTTAGGAAGCTTGAACCACCCAACCTTCCGATCATTAACCCAGAGCCGGAACCGTTTCTGCCACCACTGTCCAGCAGCAGAAGGTTATTATTATAAGAACCAACGGTCAGCCTTTCTGGAACATTTCTCGCAAGAACAGTAGGGCTGCACGATATATCGAAAAAATATCGTTATCGTGATAATGGCATACGCGATAACCATATCGCAAAGAGTTGCGATAAATAATTTATGTGCCAAGCATTTGTGTGTCCAAA
>JAQQZS010000036.1:31582598-31592870 GCA_030068045.1 Platyallabes tihoni
TAATAATAAAAAATGCATTTCTCTAGGGAAATGTTATATCGCAAGAAATATCGTTATCGCAATATTCAACAATATCGTATAGCGCATATTTTCCTAATACCGTGCAGCCCTAAAGAACAGTATCGTCAAGTGCATTTGTAAAAACTCATCAAGCACCATGATGAAACAGGCTCTCGTTGAGAGCAGGACTAAAGCCTACCTCTGCTGCAGAGGAGAAGATCATTTAGAGTTACCCGAAATCACCAATTAACAAACAAAACCTCAGATTAGATCCGTTATGAAGGATTTACAGATCATAAGTAGAAGATACATCTCAAAATCAACTGTTCAAAAGGGATTACGATGGATTTTGGACGCCTTCGGTAATCTTGTACCGTAGAAAGAAATAAAAATAAGGAAAGAGCATGGATCAGAAACTGTGTCCGACTTACGATGGTAGATCCATCAGGTGATCCATACATTGGTCAAGAGGCTCACAACAAAGTTTGGGAGATGATCCGATTCGAGACCACCTTGAGGTGTAGTTTTGCTTGTTTTGGTCCCGGATGTGACAAACGTGTTCAGAGCAGACGACCCGAACTGCACCGAGAGGGAAAACAAATGAGAGCTTCGTTTTAACCTGACTGTAGGTGTGATGGCAGCCTTGGCTAAATTCTCCGTTCTGATTGGTCAGGAAGTGCAGATTCACTTACAAGGCTTGCGCTGACTTTAAAACGTTCATCTGATCTTTGCAACACGGTCACGAATAAGAACAAGAACCTAAAAACAAACTGCTGCTGTGAATTTTCCAAACTTTGACGCATCTCTTGATCAGTGTATCACCTGAGAAGGGTAGCTGTGATGCTGCACACACTCCTGATACTACACATGACATATTTGAATTTAGGTTTTCTGCACGAGTTCTCTAGACGTTAGTTCATTATGTTTTGGTGATCTGCGTCTGAATAAACAGCTACTATAAAAGGAGCTCAACATCTGTACACACTCATGCACTGTATCCAAGTGCATGACTCAGAAGGAGAGAGAGAGAGAGAGAGAGAGAGAGAGAGAGAGAGAGAGATGGAGAACACATGAGAGCAGAGAGAGATGAGGAATAATGTGATTTGTAACCTTCAGGCCAATAAAACACTGCTGACACAAAGACACTTAAGAGAAGAGACAAAGGAAAAAAAAAAGATCCAGTGTAGAAAAACAGAAGAAAGGAAAGCGATAAAGACTAACATGCATTCAGAGTAGAGAAAGAAGGAGGAAAAAATTATTAGGGTAGGCTAGAAGAGGTAGAAAGAGCAAGATCATAAGAGGAGGAAAAAAAGGAGCAAAAGAAAGACAAAAAAAACAGAGAAAATGAAGTGAAGTGACAGAAAAAAGAGAACGTAGAGAAAGAGGAGATGAGCAGAGAATAGAGAGGAGCTGAAACAAACAAAAAAATGCACAAGACAGGATTTGTGATTGCACAATGAAAACTAAAAGACAAGAGATGTTTGAGTAGGGAAGGATGCTTACGAAGAGAAAAGATTAAGAAGAGCAGAGATAAGGAGGGAAAGAAGAGAGAAAAGAGAAAAAGGCAGAGGAAAATCTGTGCTGTCAAGTGCACATTCTTTCTGGATGGTGAAACAGGCTGCATCGCTTCCCTACATGGCAGCGCTGTGTGGACAGTGAAAAGGAAAGACAGACAGAGAGAGAGAGAGAGAGAGAGAGAGAGGGGGGGGGGGGGAGAAAAGACAGAACCTGGTAATAATAGCACTGCTATCTGCTCTGCCTGCGCTGGTATGAACCGGTGATTTATCACCTGCTGTCACACTGCAGCAAATACACAACTCGTGTGTGTGTGTGTGTGTGTGTGTGTGTCTCAAACACACCATTTATGACATTATCATAAATTTTCATAAATTACAATTTTCATCAAATGTAGAACGAAACTACTTTTAAATGATTTATTTATCCAATCATACAACAAATAACTGTAAAAATAAAAATCTGAGTGAGCAAAAAAAAAAAAAAAAAGTGAGAAAGAAAGTACGAGTGCACTTTAGAAAGTTTTTTTTTTTTTTTTTTTGTGGGTGGAATCTGACAATAATACATCTTTAAAAAAAAAAAAGCTAAATAGATGGTTAAAAGCAGGCTTCATTAATTAATTAACATCATTAAATATTTACTTTCGAGAAATGTTTTTTTTAACTGCTATTCTTTTTTAAAAAAATTTTTAATAGTGTATTCATTAAATCAATGAATACATAATTTAAATAAGTATATAAATAATTAATTAAAATGTAAAAGAAATATTTAAATAGCACTTTAATAACATAAAACAATACATAAAACATGGGTGTCAATTTCAAATGTTAAATATTTAACATCATTTAATTATTTACTTCTACTTTTAAAGTTTTTTTTTTTTTTTTTTTAATATTGTCACGTTCCACCCACCATACAGGTCACTTCAAAAACATTAATTCTATACAATTTCTAAGAATAATCATTAAAAAACATTTAAAAACAACTAATTAGCAAAACATTTTATATAATAAAAATTTGTACAATTTACAATACAGTTTAAAAATGCCTGCAATAATTACTATTATAATAAATGAATTGACCAAACGAGTTGCGTTTCGGATGCTAGTCACGACAGCGACTATAACCACAACTACAACCACGTCAAGAAAATCCAATATAAACCATCCACCTCCGCGCTGCCTCGACTGAGAATGTTTTTTGATTTATTGTGTCCAGGATAATGATATTGTGATCCTGCGTGTGATATATTGCCTGCATCAATCACCAGCACTGCATGTGTACACACTCAGACAGCAACTCTCTCACTTTTCCAGTGCTAGCATCTAATTCCAGCTTTCATTTCCTCTCTTACAGGAAGACTCCTGATCTCGGGGGTCAGGTTTGACTGTATTAGTGAACGGCGTGGTGTCAGAGAGCATGCGGCGAGCAAAGCGCCATCGAAAGCTGCAATAAAGATGGAAAATGATGGCAAGGAGACGGGAAAATGAACTGTGCAAATGAGATTTGTGCGGGAAACTCAATTGTGTTTATTGCGAGATGCTCGGGGAGGGTGCAGTGAGAAAGCAGCCTCTTAACACGGTTAACATGTCTGTGTGCGCGCGCGTCTCTGCGTGATCCTGCCGTGCTCTCGAGCAGTGCAAGTGCGGTGAAGCGAGAGAAGCGAAAATGCGCCGGTTATTTACAGGTCAGTTAGCGAGCGACTGTCATAGCGCGGTCATAAAAACTGCACGGCATTGTGGGACGGCCAGGCTGTGAGTGATGTAGCTCTATGCTATCGTGACAGCTGCGCTGATTGCCTCCCTCACCCGCAAACGTTAAACGCTCTCCAAGGCCGATTTCGCTAAAATATCACAGATGAAGGGGTTTGACATCGCAGAAAAGTCAGCTTTAACGATTACGTATGAAACGCTGAGCATTTTTCATTTCACTGAGCATCTTATGCTATACTGCTAACAGTTTAGACTTACCTTGGACTATAACATTGCAGACTCCTTTCCTCAGGACGCAACATCAAGAAACCAACTACCACCAGAAGCGATTAATTAAAACCAGGTCTTCTGATGAATGTGGAAAGTCCTCTCAGTACGCCGCAGCCCTAATTGGACTGCCTGCTTCGGGTCTGAAACCCTGGCCTCCCAGGAACTCCTTTAAATAGCCCAAACATGTGGAAACGGCTTGGAGCGAGGTCAAGACCGAATTCCTGTGCGTACAACACAGGAAAATCGAAAAACAATTTGTGTACGGACGGACGCGCCTCTTCCACTGGTTGATCTTTAAGGATCGTGGCTTCCACTCGCTGAATGCTTGGAAAGGATTTGCATTACATTTAGATTTGGCAGACACTCAACTTAGAAAAGTGCTTTGAAGTTTCCATCACATGCTAGATCCTTACAGCAGGTTACTAGCTTACCAAGTTCCAGCCCAACCAGTTTTTTTTTTTATTAACCAAATACAAAAATATTGAAGAAACCGACAGGTCTTTAGTTGCCGTTTAAGGATTGCCACTACCTTCGAGCCACCTCGGGATCACCAATCACAGCCTTCTTTAAAACGTTTGCACCATTCACATGTTTTGCTGCGACTTGGGAGTCTCATCACCGTACTGTGCTTGAAGTCTTCTCTAAACGTTGATCGTTTTTATTTCTTCATTCAATAGATATTTCACCACAGGTCCTGGTTCAGTTTGGCTTGTGACGCTCCTCGTACATTAGATTTTAAAATCATTTAAGAAATGACAACATTTCGCTCACCTTACAGCTACACTACCACTCGTGCTGTTCGCTTATGAACACCTTCTGACCAATCAGAAATTAGTCTTCAAAGGCTTTGTTGTATAGCATCAAGTTATATCCCTAAGTCACTTTCTTAAATTGTGTAGCAAAAGTCGGAAGCTGAAGTCTTGTGCGAAGTTTTAGTCATTCTACTAAACAGATACACAATCATTACTGCTTGCTTTTAAAACATGGCGGCCTTGAACCAATCAGCTTTCAGCAGGCATGTCGCATAATAAGCATTGAGCTTTCAACATGAAACTTGATAAGTATGTTTTTGTTTATGGCCTCTATTGTTCTGTTGCTCTAACTGAGCTCTAGCTGTGAAGAGTGCGCGCAGATTGTAGCTTGTTTTTACACTTTCTTAAACAATCCTATTACCTACATTTTCTTACTCACATGTGGCAAAAAATTCAGACGATTTCCGACATCACTTCATACTGCTATGTAAAGTGTTAAATGTTAAGATGAAGATGTATTCGGGACAGCTTGAAGGTGAGGAAACACCTCGGCGTGTCCAGCGAGTGCGGTGTTAATCGCTCCACACTGCTCTGCTCTTCTTCCTCGTCCTCGCTCCTCCCTTCTCGCTCTGGAAAAGCCCAGATGGGACCCTCCGGTGCGCAAGCTGCTGTTTTGGCTGTACATCGAAACAAGCAGCCTCGCTGACAGACTGACTAGCGGCTGGACGCGCCTGTCCATATAGGGTCTGATTCCTTCTGCAGGTTCTAACCGGTCATGTCGTGAACGTACAAGCTTCTGCCATAAATCCATAAATCGCTGCAGGGAGTTTTTGGACGTTGGCCATGTGCTTCAAAAGTGAAGGTACACGTGCGAGTTGCTGGTGCATAAACACAGGCGTGCGCACGCGCTCACGCACTGTATGCAGTGTGCTGCATGTTTGCCTAAGTCCTGACACACACACTCCGCAGCTGACTGAGAAACGAGTTGATCTAGTTTGGGATGAGTTCAGATGACTGGAGCACAAGAGAGAACTCGAGGATTATTATAATTAGGAAGAGGAGGAGGAGTTTTAGCCGCAGTAGTAGTGTTTTACAATCAATCAATCAATCAATAACTCACATACTTTATCGTTTTAGTTAATTGAATCTAATCATAAAGAAAACATATAACCTTAAAAAAAGACCCAAAACAAGCACAAAAGTAAGAGCACACTTTTTGAAAAAGTTCACTGATTAAGGTCACGTGAAATTAAAACGGCCGTCGTTCCCCCCCACCCCCCATTTCAGCAGAAATGAAGCCAATTTGTAATCAAGAAAAACGCTGCCTTCACTGCCCACAAAGATGTTGTTTTTTTCCCCAGCTCAGATCAGGTATCGTATATTAGGTCACATTTTGAGTAATACGAGTTATGTTTTCAGATTCCTGGTTTCATACGTTCCAATTTGATATCAGGATTATTACTGTATCAGGTACGGTTCCTGAGATATGGGCAGTGCGAGCTTGTTTACGCGTAGGAGCCTCAGGGCAAAAAAAAAGAAACCTGTGGAAATCCTGTTTTTAGAAGATTTAAATGAGGATTGAGAGATGGAGTAAGAAAGAGGGAACACTCAGCCTCATTTTGACACCAGGATTTCTCTTCTAACTCTAAAAAGCACTTCGTCAGCAGTGCAATTTTTTTGTGAAAAGAATACACGATTTTTTCCCCCCTAAAACAACTAGACGAACCAGGATAGTAGATAGTGCTCATTAAGGTGTTTAGAATAAAACCTTTCTCAATTCTGTTGAAGGATCATGAAGATAAGATATTTATGTTGGCTGAAATTGAAATTTTTACTTTTTCACGCTTTCCCACATGTCAATCACAGCCAATCGTCCGAGTCTGCGAGCTCATGTATGCAGAAGAGGACGGATAGCGCTTTCCTACGATTAAGTTGAACTGTATTGTTAAACGAAAGCATGAGTAGAACACTAGAACCATAAGCTAAAGCTACACACGAAAAACATATCCAAGCTACTTTGATTTTTCGGTTTGTTAAACATTCTGCTAAAATCCCAGTCAATCCACTGGCGTAGGTTTTTGCAGGAGGGCTCCGAGTGGTGAGAGGAAGATCCATGTGGCCCTTTCTTCTTGCAGGCTGCAACGTTCTGCTCTTAAATTCAAGTTTTTAATCAAATTTGTCATTTTGCCGTTCTTGGCAATATATCGCACTGTGCGCCGTTGGCACAGGCCCACACTTTTGATCTCTCTTACATATTTACACTTACTATGCGACATACACGGTAGCCAAATCTCAACACACAAGCTGCGTCTCTTCGGGGCGTTGTAATAAGCATGCTGCTGCATGTCGCAATAAGCATGGAGTAAACTTTCTGGCTGTCTGACACTCCGGGGATTGACTCCTCATACACTGAAATTTGGTACTGAATAAGAAGGCGAATTACGGATGCATTACAGTATCACTGAGGCGAACTTCGAGCGGTGTTAGTTTGACGACGAAGACGGCAGCCGTATCAGAAATCCTGATTCGTCGAGGGGATTTAGTGTGACCAAGTCGTTTCATTCACATCGCTCGACCAGAAAGGAAGGAGGAATATGCTTTTAAGTGGAAAGAAAAAAATTATAAACTTGCTGTAATGCTATGCCTGACACTCACTTCACACCTATGTCGTCCCCGCCCTCTTCAACAGGTCACAGCCTACACTTATGAACTTACCCGGCCAAGTGCTTCTCCATAGGTTATCTACATGATGTCACGCTTGTCAGTTGGGTTTCTAAAGCAACAAAGTGAATAAATGTGTTCACTTTTTCATTTTAAATCTCACAACCACTTTTAAAAGCATGGACTTTACCATTCATGATTTGCACACACACCTCGCTTCTCAGGAGGTGCTTTGGTTGGCAAATAAGACGAGCTTGACGAGCTAAACTGTGCTTCTCAGACCCTTTCCTGAACCATTCTCAGTGATCAGACTTTAATCACGGCGCATTTTAATTTGCATAATCTCCATCTGGATGTAACCGTGAAGCGGTTTTGAATGCATCAGACAACAACAGTATATGTTTTACCTGCGCTCGTGGGCAGAAACACGGAAATGTTGTTTAGGTTATTAGATGTTTTGTACGCATTTACAGTGAGGATCCCTAGTGAGCTTTTTACGTGAGCCAGACGTGTCCTTTTAAGCCTTTTTTGCTTTCCAGTGAGCGAGAACTCATGTGTATGTGTGTGTGTATATAAAAGCCATAAATGGCAGGTAGGCGTCTCTCCCTCCCCTTAGGGCACACGCTCGGGTGGGGCTCTGCAAATATTTCAACAACCCTCTACTTCTCTCATAACACTTTCTGCCCTGGCGCATGAAAAGCCGGATAATCTTTCCAGTGCGCCATCGGCGCTCTGAAGCTTTCTCTCTGCGGACTTTGCGCTACATTATGCCGCTATAACTCGATAAGGGGAAAGTTTTATCCGTCAGGTTATTTTTTTTTCCAAAACCAGATGGGATAAACATTTCTCTGTTCTCATCCTAGATCTATTTTTAACTTGCATTAACTTGTGTCTGCCTATCATTTTGCCTTTTGCAAAAAAAAAAAAAAAAGGATGGTCAATTTGAAAAATCAATTCCAGTGCGTTCTGGCAGTGCCCTCCCCCCCAGCCTTGGCTTTTAAACGAAAACAGAGAGATAACAGCTGCTTGAGCCTGAGGGGGAGAAAAAAAAACGAGGGAAGGAGGGAGGGAGTGAGTTAGGGAGGGAAAAAAAAAAAAAAGAGGTCATAACTGTAAAGGGAACAGGATTTCAAGGTACGGGATACGAGATGCGGTGTGTGTGTGTGTGTGTGTGTGTGTGTGTGTGTATGTGTGTGCGGGCGGCCTCGCTGTAAACAGAGTAAAGTGTAATCGAGCAAGATGTTTGATCAAAACTATACCGAGAGTGTCGCTGATGGACGGCCAGACCGAAAAACAGACAGATTGACAAGAGGCACAGTGTTGGTGGAACAACTGTTTCTCTAGCACCTGCCCCCTTCGCTCATAAGCCAGGGGTGAGTTATGGGGACAGCTGGAGGGGAGGACAACAAAGCACTTTCTTTCTCCAGCCTCTCCTCCCCTTCCCTTTATACCCCTCTTTACTCCCTCGTTCATCACCGTAAGCCGCTTGGAGGAGTCGAGGCCTGTCTGTCATCGTGCATATGCGTTTCATATGCATTCACATTCCATACAAACTTAAATAATTCTTTTGATTGTGTAAAGCTGCTTTGAGGCAATGACAATTGCTAAAAGCGCTATACAAGTAAAATTGAAATTGAAATCGTGGCCCGAACGCTCTCGCTCTGACGTACACAACCCGATAGTGGCGTCAGTCGCTTTGTCGCCTTTAAAAATCTCTACTGATGCAAGCTAATGTTCGACAGACAGACACACACGTGGATGTTTTTATTTCGAATCAGACGAGTGCGATTTAACAAACGACGAGACATACGAGCTGTCAAAGTAACGATTGAAACTGGTACACCGTCTACTTACCGGCAACACGGCAGGGTAATACAGTCCCATCATCGTATTCGGACCAGGACCCTGTCGCTTCTTATCCGCTCTCTCTCTCTCTCTCGCTGTCCTACTGGCTCCGTGTCCCGCACATTCAAAATCTCCCTCGCTCCGTCCCCTCTGCTCACTATTTCCGTCTAGCGCCCCCTCCCCACCTCACTCTCCTCTGCAGCTCAGAATTGCTCTCCGTCACTCTCTCGCGCGCGCCGTCGTCGTCGTTTGCGGTGCTGCGTCCTTGCCTGCTCATCTCTCCCTCTCTCTCTCCCTCTTCCTGCTTGTATCTTCCTTCTCTCCTCCCCTTGCCCAGATACCATTTGCTTGTTCACTCCCTCCCTCCCTCCCGCTTTCATCCACCTCCTCCCTCTGTCCTGGGTCACACCTGCAAAACTTTTTTTTTTTTCCTTTCTCTTCTCCCTCCTAACATTCCTCCACTCTTCATGTAGGTGAGTAAATTGGGGCTGTTTGCACCTCTGGGAGGCAGGGGGAAAAAAAAAAGTAAAGAAAGCATGCTTCACCAGCTCTTTGATGGCGTAGAACAATAATCCCGCCGTGATTCTGTTGACAATATCCACGTTCCTCTCTCCCCGGCTAATGGAAAGTCAGGCTGATGGACTTGTGTGACGAGTCTGTTAATGGAACAGCACGAAGCTATGGCGCGCTCCAAACATATCCTGATGCCTGGATGAATTTTAGATCAGAGTTTGACGGTGTGTGCTTTCAGTCGTGTCTGTATTCCTGTATACCCACAAGTGGCCGGCTGAACTGCGCAGAGTGACCCGGACTCAGAGTTAAACAGATGGTGATAAATGGATAAAGACAGGGATGGAGGGATTACAAAAGGAGAGAAAGCAGGATAAACCCAGGCTGATACGAGGATTAACTTCAGCGACTAAACAATCTGATAATGCGGACAAATACGACTGAAAATGCGAGTAAATGCTTGAAGTGGCATATGTCACGCGCGCCCAAAATATCACTCACACACTAACACACACAAAATCAGTGATATGATATGGATTAAGAATAAGTGAATTGTTATAATGCGTAGATTTCAAACAACTATACTGTACTTACATTATAAGTTATAAGTACTTGTATTATAAATATTATGGACTTGGTACGCTACATTTACAATATTATGTTCTGGTAGGTTATGAACTAAATTAATTAACAAATAAAGACTAGACTTTAAACAAGGATATTCAACATTTTTAAAAAATTAAAAGTTTAGCATGCCATAAAAAAATTAATAAATGATTAAACAAACTATTTTATACAAACAAATGTGTGTGTGTGTGTATATATATATATATATATATATATATATACACATACACACACACATACATACATACATACATATACATATATACACATATATATATACATATATATACATATATATGTGTGTATATATATATATATATATATACACATACATATACATATATATATATATATATATATATATATATAAATAAAACAAC
>JAQQZS010000036.1:31603085-31615124 GCA_030068045.1 Platyallabes tihoni
GGTGGAAAAGGGAGAAAAAAATGCAGCACCACTTAGAAGGAGTGCCTAACCATTAAGTGGGTGGTCTGTCCTCGCTCTCAATTTATTTATTTATTTATTTTTACAACATGCTATCAAGAAATGGAAGGCTACGGCTAGCATAATCCATTATTGCGATGTGAAATTTAATAGCGGTGCCGAGTGAACCCTGACCTTGTAAACATTCATAGAGGAATGGAGAATGCATATCCGTGTCAGCGGGACATGAGACCGAGCGGTAACTACGGGACGAGAGACGAGGAAGAAGCAGCGGCGCACATCTGCTCGCCATGTGTTTGCAAAGCGGGAGGAGAAGAAAAAGGGATGGAGAGATTCGAGACGTGGAATGTCCTGGAGGAAAACCAGACCTAAGAGAAGAGGTGGGGGTGGACGAGGAGAGGAAAAGGGGAGAAGGGGGGGGGGACGGAGAGAGCGAGTGGGGAAGAAAGCAAGCAATCCACAGAGAGAGAGAGAGAGAGAGAGAGAAAGAGAGTGAGTGTGGGGGAGGGAGCACGACGAAGAGCAGCAAAAAGACGCAGACCAGAGACTGTGAGTCATGCAGAAGAGTGCAGAGGCTTGCACTAAATTTCCTTCAGTCTCTCTCTCTCTCACACACACACACATTTTCCAATACTTACCATCTATACATATACGTAAAAAAAAAAAATAAAAAAAAAATACTTTACTTCTAATTGCTTAAAATATTAATCACTCAAATGCGCTTGAATATTAATGAGCTTATAATGTTACACTGCAGCAGACAGAGCCAGCATTAGCAGTAACGCTACACTATAAGTTTCTGTTACATCAAGCATGCAGGGTGACCAGTCGGAACATCATCGAGAACATACAGCCTTGCTTCTCGGGGTTATTTATTTAGCTTTGGTTGTTTTTCATATTCATATCAGGGTCAGGGGTAGCCCAGTGGTTCAGGCGTTGGGACTACGGTTCGGAAGGTCCCAGATTCAAATCCCATCCCTACCAAGTTGTCCCTGTTGGGCCCTTGAGCGAGGCCCATAACCCTCAACTGCTCAAATGTATAATGAGATAAAAATTTAAGTCTCTCTGGATAAGGGCGTCTGCCAATTGACAAAATGTAAACATTATTCGTATTCAAATTCCAGATGAAACGCCTACTTGGCTGCAATTAGATCGTGTTGTGGTATTTCATTTTTGAAATACGAAGTCAGAATGACGTCGGTTTAAGTCAAGTTTGGCCTTTTCTTCATCAAATATACATTACTGCTTAGTAAAATTCGTGATTCTTTGTATATCATGTTAGAAGCGCAGACGGGGTTCAGAGCCTTGCTCAAGGGCCCACACGAGGGCCCTAAATGCTAAGAGCCTTAACATACTGAGCTACCACTGCCCCATAGAAAAAAAAAAACATGCAAACAAGCTCTATAGGTTGAACTGCTTGAGCATCTTCGAGAACAGTAAATAAGTGTTTCAGACAGACCACGTCTCTGATGAATCTAAACAAACTGCTAGTATACTTAGTGAGCTAGTTAACTAAGACAGTGTGTGGAAAGGCCAAAAAAAAAAGAAAATGATGTAGTATTAGCCTTAAATACAAAAGTTTTATTTCAAATACTGGCAGTCGTGACTCTTTTCGCATTAGGGCAGCGGGAGGATTTCCAAGAACACTTGTCCCCAAAGTCTGGCTCATTTTGATCAGTGAGAATACAATCGTTCCATGCTTGGGAACGGATCAGATCATATCGAATTAGACACAGAAGTCAATCGTACCCGAGAATGAAAGCAGATCGCGGTTAACGCGACGTTGGTCCCCTTCGTTTCTGGGAACGGTACAAATACCGCTTGGGCTAACAGAGTCACAATCGAGTGAACGGGGGACGGATTCTACAAGAAGGAGCAAGCAATGCCGTGAACGTGGGTACACCGGTGTGTGATTAACAGGGGTTTATTTATGCTTGTCGTGTCAGTCGTGTAAAGAGCTGCAGCAGAGCAGAAAAAATTTTTACTATCTGTTGTTCTTTGACTTGGTAAGCTAAGAGCTGAAGAAAGAAAAAAAAGGAAAGGACGAATGAAGGAAAGAAATCCAAGTCCTAATAGCTTCTTATTCACTAAACATGCTCACTACATAAGTTCGAACGATCCCTCTGTGACCTACGTCCTTAACGTTTTCAAACTTGGACGTGTTCCAACAGCCCCAGTGCACGTTTCTATATCTATGTGTGCATGTTATTAGATCCTGTGCATGCATTTAAAGCATGCAGCTGTTCAGCGTGGACTGGAGGCCCCAGTTTCCCCGTTTCCCGCTCTCCTTCTGTCGCACCAGTCTTAAAGGTTCCAGGTAGAGAGGGGGTGGGGGGGGGGGTGGAAAATGAGGGAGAGAGAGTAAAAGAAAGACTCAGGAAAGACTGCAAGTCACCAGATGGTGAAAGGGAGTTAGGAAGGGAGGACAGAGGAAGGGGAAGGAGGTAGGATAAGGTAGGAATAAGATAGGGCCTGACGGAGGTACGCGGTTAAGAGGTACGAGTTGAGAAGGGCAAGGCACTTGAGAGAACAAGGCGCGAGTGTTTGAGGGAACGATGTGTGGCGCTTTGACATGTTTCCCAGCCGCGCACTTTTACTTTGTGCCTTTTCGTGTCCAAAGTTTAAGGCTGAGCTTTGGAGGAGATGCTGCGTCTGGATGAACACGTCTCCGCTGTGATGTTGCGTCAGAACTCTATTCTATGGCTTGAGTTTGCGGCGTGTGAGATGGTAATATACTTTCTCCCTGCCCATCCGTCATATTAATGTCCCTAGCCGAGGTGAAAAGAAGTGCTTTGTCAAACTTTACAGAAAAGCTACAGAGTTTGAGGAATGTAAACACACACACACAACACTCGGAGGTCCTTTCCAGATAGAAGGCTTTCTAGAAAACATGAGCGATATACATCGGACACGCTGTCGCCTTGGGGTTAAACATCCTGAGACAAAACAGTCAGACTACAACAATATCTTTGATGTGCGACACAATGACAACACAACCACTACCGAATCTTTCGCCGCTGAATTTCTGATACTGTGTCGAGGTGTTCATTGGGAAAACTTCCCTAGAATTTGATACGGACTAAACCAATTACATAATTTAATCAGTTTTTTTTTTTAGGTGACAACTTGTTGAATCGATTGGTCAGTTTCTTATTCAGAATCGATTTACACTCATATACAAGTACACCAGGAAAACGATAAAATTGTTTAAAAATCACAATTTCTTTCCTATCTCTAAGAAATTATTGCTTGTTCTTTCGAATTTGTTGGCAGTTGTTGCATTAGTGCCACCTATTGGACTGAAAAAAAAAAAGATTAGCGCTTTTTACAAGACATGGCATTTAAAAAAATTAACACCACAATTACACAGTGTTTCAATGATTGTGAAATACTTTTCACCGCTTTTAATACTTAAATAGCAAAAAACACCTGCTTGAGAAAAATCAGACGCCAAACGTTAGTGCTACGAAACTGAATCGAAAATCAAACTGAATCGACAGTCTAGCCATGATTGACAGCTCTAATAATGATCATTACACCCATTTTTTTCCTTACTAGCCTCTGCATTTAACTAGCTATTTATATCACCATTATGTTAGCTAGCTTTTACACTGGTCAATTATGTTCCCAAACAATCAAAACATGGGACAGGGAAGCTTTTAGGACGTTTTAACATTACGCACAACTGACTTATACCATGCCTAGGAACGATTGCTAGGCACTACGTCTTTACAGAAAATCCGTCCTAAAGTGTGTGGTTTTGCTGTCAATAAATATAAAATGAGCATTTTACATGCTGCGAATAGCCTTTGTATTTTTTCCCCCCTAAGGAACCGAGCCAACCGATGAGGATGATGAGCACTGACATGCGGCGCTTCGCAAATCTTGGCTTTGATGTGAACTTTTAATGCAATTAACTAAACTTTCTACCTCAGGAAAGCTATGATCTCTAATAGCAAGCTCTTTCTCAATTTTTTTTCTACAACTAAAAAAAAACGCTCAACATTGTAACAAGCTCAAGTTTCCATAGGCAAGCTTCCAATTAATATATTTCTGGGGAAAAGAACGCCTTATTTTGTGTATGCACACGTGTGCAAGAGAAAAAGAGAGAAAGGGAGAAAGAACATGAGTAACCGAGTGACCTCACTCCAGTCTGTCGCAATCCTTATTCGCTACCACACCCTGATTTATTGCACAAACCGGGGAGGTTAAAGGTCAAGGTTGCCATGGTTACACACGTGCAAGCAATTGCATAAAGCCAATTAAAGGAGGCCAGGGGCTAAAACACAACACGTTATTAGCCTGATCGGGTCGATAATCAAGATCGCAGCACTATCCCTCCTGTTAAAAGTGAGCCACGCTGGTTTAAAAGGGATAATCTGTCTACGCCCTCAGAGTTGGTGATTAGGCTTATTTTTCACAATCAGTCATATTTAAAGGTGTATTATCAGCCCTGGATCTGTGGCGACCTTATATGGTTTAGCGTCACTGTTGGGAGATAACGCAAGTGTACACAGTGCGGAATGTGTACATGATAGTGTGACCGTATCCGCGAATCGGCGACGTGCGTGTGTGTGTGTGAGAGAGAGAGAGAGAGTGTTAGGCACAAATCCACCCCCCACCCATCTGGCTGACTTCATGAGGGATCAGAGTGCTTAACGCAGAGACCTAAATAAGTGCAGATCTCGTTAGCACAACAAAAAGCTGCTTTACTGTTAGCGATAGGGCAAATCAGCTTGGCAGACCAAACCGCCGCGATCATTGATGTGAAAAGGCAGCAGTTTTTTTTTTCTCTCTTCTTAATGTCCAACAGTTAACGGTATAATTGATAAGAGAAGATGCTGTGGGTAAACATTAGCGCGGACTGCAGCTGGGCGCATCTAGCTAGCATATAACTCTGAATCACTGATGTGTTCAATCACTTACCCAGTACTATCATTACTGTATTTAATGAGTTCACACGAAACACTCTTTTCAATTATATTCCCACAAGCTGACAAGAAAAAGCTGCTCTCTGTCAAATCAGCTAGTTCAGATTTGCGATACGAGCGCTAGCCGAGTTGTAAAATTATCTACTTATCTTTCTGCTAATGCTTTTCTTTAGAAGTTTCTACAGCGTGACGATGAACCAGTATGACAATTCGGTATGAGAGGAAAATGTGAACTGATTAAAATGATATTATTCTGGTGTATCTATTAAGGATTAAAGCTTGGTTACGCAAAAAAAAAAAAAAAAAAAAAGGATTCTGTTTGAAGAACAAACAAAACTAAAGCAAAATGAAATGAACGTTTAGAAAAATGAATACTAAAACTAATTATCACGGTCATTAAAAATTTCACTTAGCGCTAGTTTATCTGAGGTAAATGATGCAGCAAAATATGCCATTACTTTTAAAGCAGTTCTGAAAATACTGAATACTGAAGAAAACTGCTTATAATAAGTAAATAAATATAATGTATTAAAGTATTTATTATACATAATAAAGTTGTTAATCATTATGTACGGAATGAAAAATCTCATACAAGCGCTCGAATCAAACTGGGACTTTAGGTTGTACAGAACGCAGTTATTAGAATAAAACTCCCTTTATTTCTCTATATAAGCCCTTCCTACCCTAATGCTACACTAATCTCAATATTTCAATAGTTCTTAGATTCCATCAGAGTAGAGAAAGTCGTCGGAGCCATGATCGTACTGCCTGCATCACGTCAGAAAACCTGGCCTCCCAGGAACTCCTGTAATTTCCTCAAACATGTGGAAAAGTCAGGACTATGCGGAGGACGTGGTAATAACTCCCAGCCCAATTCTTGCAACGTGCAAGAGGTGATCATGAGTCTGTGTCCAGTTGTTCCCGTCTGTACAGCCTTCTTTGAAATGTTTGCAACATTCACACATTTTACTGGACTGAACATTCTCATCACTATACTGAGATTGAAGTCTTCTGGAAATGTCGATCAGTTTATGCCTTCATTCATGAGAAATTTCATCACAAGTCCGGGTTTGACTTGAACGCTGTTTATAGTAAAATAAACATTGCAGTTGCCGCCTAAGGTTTAGTGCTTTATTCTAAACAGTCCCTCCCAAAATGTCTCAACCACTGTCATGTAAAATGAATAACAGCAAGCGTATGACTTCTTGTACACCATAAACATTCGTTTCATGTTAAGGAATATCTATTAATTAATAATAATAAATAAAAAATGAATAAATAAAATAAATAAATAAATAAATAAATAAGCAAGCACTTTGGACCATTCAGAATCGGAATATAAAATACTTGATTATTTATTTTTATGTTGTGTCATGCGAGAGATATTAATGGTTTTAAATACAATTGTCTATGTTGTTGGATAAAACAATATCTGGATAACATAATCCTCTTTAACCAGTCAATCTTTAACCAGGATGTCTAACTTGACTTACCATACAGTACTTCTTGTCATTTTGTTTTTTTAATGAGCAACAATTATATAATCACTATCAAAATGTCTGACTGGACTCTCTGGACCTCACTGCTGACTCAAAAACGCATTTCCTTACTTCCGGAGCCACTAGCCCTCTTGTGGCTTTAAAGCTTTCACAACTCTGTCCTTCTGGATTCTCCTGAAATCACACTGCAGTAACCTTCATTTCTCGACCCGAGCCATACAACATCGCTGAAAACCTTTTACTCCAGTACTGTTGTAAACATGTTACGCTGCTACCTTTGCTGTCACTCTTTGCATCATACATGACAGCTCTCCGGGGTACCGAACGCTAAAGAGCGTGGCTGACCCGAACTGAACCAAATCCTATTTATTTGTTGCAAGCAGCCCCTCCGTCTTCGCATCGTTACTCTAAGCTTAAGCTTTTTTTAAGCTTATAAAAACAACAACGTGATAATTAGTGACGGTGCAAGAGACTTTATGCAAAGCCATTCCAAAACTAAAAAAGGATTCTTGAAGAAAAAAAAACAAAAAAACTTTTTTTTTCCCTTTTGGCCTGCAAGTACATAGGGATTCCAGAGGAGATCTTTTCTTAAATGTTCTTCAAAACAACGTTCACAACCGCGCGCCGAAGCTATCCATCCATTAAAAACACCACCTTGGTCTAAAAAAGTGCTTCTGTTACATATTGTAATGTGTTAAAAAAAAAACTGGGACAGTGCATTAACCGAGTTGGACTGCCATCAGTGTGAATTATTTAAGATGTGACACATGCTGTGCACCGTTTGTTTCACGGCCCTGTTTATTTAACGCAAGTCATATGTCCAAACGGAACAAAACAGAGTTAAACACAATAAATTAAGCAAATAAATAAAAAACATCATAATAAACAAATAATAGAAATATATATACTTTAATGCATATAACAAAACAGAATCTTTAAAGGTTTATTTATGAAAGACAAAAAAAGCTATTTATTTGGATGCCACCAATTTCATTAAAAAAAAAAAATCATATATTTGTAACATTTTTATATGTTCCGATATTTTTTTTTTGTTTCCACTGGCAGTTCTAAACACTGAACATAATACACGCGTCATTATATAATACGCTTGCCATATTGCCAGTCCTTCCACTTTTGGACTGCATGGTTCTTTGACCTGGTAACGGTTCTAGATTTCTGACTCCTGTTCAAATTTAACCCGTGCCTTGCAGCGTTTAAATTGTTATCCGTAAAAAAAAAAATAAAAAAAAATTGAAATTGTGGTTGCGGGCATTCTTTTTCAGTGATTTTATTCAGCATATTTCACTCGGGAGGATTTACTGGATGTAAGTGATGTCAGGGTAAAAGGCCCTGACATCTGTGTGGAGTGAGAGGTTTCATGACGAGCAATCATTCTCCACTTCACCAACTCTCTCTCTCTCTCTCTCCTCTTCTAATGCGTAAAATGACTCATTCGCAGACTC
Organism: Platyallabes tihoni; assembly: GCA_030068045.1. Lineage (NCBI taxonomy): Eukaryota > Metazoa > Chordata > Actinopteri > Siluriformes > Clariidae > Platyallabes > Platyallabes tihoni. The sequence goes on from JAQQZS010000036.1 coordinate 31,610,997, forward strand.
CCAGTTTTTTTTTTTTCCCCTATCTAGCAGTAATTCACCTCCTCTCTCTTTCTCTCCTCTACAGGCAGGTTTCCAGACGGCCATCTCAGTGCAGATCAATACCATTTTTGGGCTGCTGAGCCACGGCACCCTCCCTCCCCCACGTCCCCTTTCCACCCCAACACACCATCACACTTACACACCCCACCCCCTCCCCGTCCATCTGCCCTGCGCTGAGTGTATTACAACTGGCAGTGTGTCTCACTACAGTTTGGAGAACCTTTAGCGCCATTAAGCCAGGACAACGAGTCATTAGATAGCGCAGCTCACACTCGCTCGCTCACTCACACACACCCACTCGGGCTCAATTACCCAGAGGCCCTGGCCTGAAGGAGGAGGGGATGAGAGAAGCGTTTGAAGTCAGATAGATGAGGGGAAGGCAAACTAAATAATGCATAGGCAGAGGAGCACTTTGGCGAGAGACGTCCTCTAATGCGTATGCAGATGGAAGTCATAGAGGCAGAGCCGAGGGGGGGAAACAGAGCCGAGGCTATCTAAGGTTGCAGGAATGGCTAACTGTTCTTGTCCGCTCGAATTTGAAGCTTGAGAGCAGACGACGTGATGACACTAGATGAAATATCACATGTGGCAAGGTGGCTTTGAGATGCCGGACAGCCACGCTGGACTCACAACATCCGGCCTTGGGTCTCCCAGCTCAAAACAATCCCCTCCACCCCCTGCCTCCTTTCTTCCTTCATTCCTTGCCAGTCCCCTCCCCCTACTCCTCTGCTCACACACACCAACACGTACAGATGTGTAACAGATTTGAAGGTTCTTTCATGCTCATATGTAACTGGCATGATGATTTCTAATGCAGGATAGAGAAAACCTCACTCTCTCTCTCTGTGTATAAATAGGATGTGCTGCAATTTCTTTTTCAAATCCAATCACAGACGGGGCACAGGGGGCAGAATGCTGGGAAGGCAAAGGCAGCCACGAGGAATGATAATATACGAGGAGGTTTAATTCTCAGGAGTGCTGGTGCAGAATCCAGGTTGCTTATTTAAAACGAGCATGCATGCTATGTGCTGTTTGTTTTCCTGACACTGTTTATTTAACATGAGCAAGTTCACATGGAACAAAAGGGGGGTGGGCGGAAAGACAACGCGATCTCGATATGGTGACAAATGATGCCGGAATCTAACGGCCTGCATACGAGGGAATATAACCTGCGCTGTGACTGACAGCGAGAAATACATGACTGGATGTATAATCAGTAAAAACCTAAGTGATGCGATGCTTCGTCAATATCAATAGATATCTCTGATCGTGTGACGAGGTAAAAAAAAAAAAAAACGAATTATAATACTTAAAGGATTAAATGTCAAGTTTCCTCACCTGCTTTAAAGAAAAGAAAATCTAATTGATTAATAAAAACTAAAGTAAGAACTAAAAATCACTACAGTATAAACTTTTTTTTATTAAGTACTATAAACCTAAATATCCTGACACCTACTATATTGTGTTGTTTTATAACATAAAATATAATAATATTATTTTATAAGTCTTTCAATATCATCCACAACTACACTCATACACCTCAAAATTACTGTATAATGCAACTATATGTAAAATAAATAACAATAATCACACTCGCATTGGATAGCTCAAATTTTTTTGTACATTCATGCATTTTAAATGTGCTTAAAGTGTAAAACAATATGCATCCTTTTCAGTATAAAAACACACATACACACACACATTATAAATATATATATATATATATATATATATATATAGAACGTGTTATTAAAACAAACATATTAAAAAATGTCCACTTAATGATACTCCCCTCCAGCGACAGTGTACAGTACCCCTTTTAACAAACAACCCCAGTGCGTGTTTGTGCACCTTGAATATGCCATGCTTACATATTCTTTTAGATTACATGGAACATGTGGTAAAGAACCACAAAGCACTCATATGTTGATATATTATTTTATAAGCATCAGGCTATATCTAACATGACCACTCAACAGTGAAGAAAAAGGGGTACTAAACTGTGATAATCCTGCGGTATCTTTAACCTATTAAGATGCATGGCATTCTTTTCTTCAGGCAAGTTATATGCATGGTCATATGTCTAAGACAGAACAGAAAATGCACCCTTGAGAGGACAACACCAGCAACAAGGAAAATCCTTTTGTAGGGTTTGAGAACTTACACATGTTTCCAAACGAAAGCAACATTTAATAGGTAGGCAAGGAAGGGTACATTATTTCCTCTCAGATTTGTATTAGAACCCAGTACCTAAGACACCACATATTTCCTCGTAGGTTTGCATTTTACCCTATAATCTAAGGTACAGAATTTCTTCCTAGATCTGTATTAGAACACAACCTAAAGTGCCTCCATTTCTTACTAGACTGTATTTGAATCTATAATCTAAGATACCTTTAGATTATACGATAGACATTTCATCCCAGATTTAAAGCCAATAACCTTAGTTTCTCCATTTCCTACCAGTTTTTATTAAAATATATAATTTAAGGTACGCACTGTATTTCTTCCCAGTTTATACTATTATATTATTAAGTAAGGTCCTGTATTTCCTAGCAAATTTGTATTATAGCCTGTAATCTAAGGCTTCCTACTTCCTACCAGATTCGTATTAGAATCCATAATCCATGTTATATAGAATTACAATTCCTTCTAGATTAGAATTAGAACAAATAAACTACGGTACTGTATTTCCCCTCTGAGACTTGCATTAGAAATCATCATTTAAGGTATCCTATTCCCTACCAGACTGGTATTAGAAGTCATAAACTAAGGTACTGTATTTTCCTCCAGATTTGCATTAGACCCAATAGCTATATATAATAGCCAAACAGATTTATATTACAACCCATAATTTAAAATACTGTAGTTCCATCCAGATTATCTTTAAAACCCATAATCTAAGGTACTGTATGTCCTACCAGATTTGCTTTAGACCCCATGCTCCTATGGCAGTGGGAGTGTGTGAGGTCTTTGTGCTCTTACCTGGCTCATGTCCCCTCCGCCCTCCATGCGGGGTCTTTTACACTCGGCCCCTACCGAGTCCCCGAGTGGAGCTGCGGCGGCTCCGTGCGCGTCGGGCTCCGGGTCTCCACGCTTCATCCCGCGCACCGGGTTGGGGCTCGTGCTCTGGTTCTGCGCCTGCGGGTTCTGGCTGGTGTTCGCCTCCAAGTCCCTGCTGTCCCGCTCCATCAGTCCCCGACTAACGGGCAGCATGATGGACGCAACGTCGGTCGACATTAACATTGAAAATGCGCCGACGTCCTTTCCCCCCCTTGTGCTTGCTTCTTCTTCTCCTTGATATTATTCAGTCTTATTATAACCGACTCACGCAGTGCGCCTATATAAACCTTTTTATTTTTTTTATCGCCGAACGGTAATTATGCTTTTTTTTTTAATCCGATTGTAGCCAATGTGTGTGTTTTGTGCTTTAAACGCCCAGTAGATTATTTAAAACGCTTTTTTCCAGTCTGATCGGGTTTATGTGGCGATAATCAGAGCTTCCATGAGAATCAATCCTACATCCGAGTCCAGTTCGCTACACAAGGCCTAAACCGCACCGGAGTGCATGAGACAGATTGCAAAATATATTGTGTAGCATGCGCCACGAGAAGGGGGGAAAACACCCTCTGCGGATAAAAGGAGCAATGCGCTGCGAAAATATTATGGACAAAAAAACCACAAAGGTTAGTAAAAACACGCGTGAAGAAAAAAAGAGCGCGTCTCAGGCTTTACACTGACTCACGGAGGCTAAATGCTATGCTCCATATCCTACCTCAAAGGAAGGGCGATTTTTTTTTCCTCCCCTCACCGTCCTCCTCCTAATCCTACAAAAAAATTAGCCTGCGAGCACACTCTCACACACACAAAAACACTCCGTTCTTAAAGATGGCTGTCACGAGGACGCGTCCGCGCGCGCTGGTTCATCGTTTAGAGCTCCGGCCGCAGACAAAAGGAGTCGGGGTGTCGCTCGCGCTGCTCGGGTTCCTTTCTCTCCGTCCGCTCGCGCTTTCCCTCCCAGTCGGTTCGCTGTGTTCCTGCGGCGCGTGCGGAGAGGAAACCGCGTCGTCGTCCTCCTCCTCCTCCCCC
>JAQQZS010000036.1:31723171-31750056 GCA_030068045.1 Platyallabes tihoni
TTTGTGAAGCTGCTTTGAGACAATGACCATTGTTAAAAGCGCTATATAAATAAAATTGAATTGAATTGAATATATTGAAATATGAATATAAAGGTGCTGGTATAACTGTATTATCTAATGAAATCTGGAGTTTGGGATTGTACAGTTATTAAACTGTAACTTTTTCAGATTATTCCACTTCTAAAGTTTTTATACCCATAACTTTAGACATAGTCATGTCTGTAGACTGTTTCTAAGTTTCTGTTTCCTGAAAAAGATGAGATCAGCAATGCTTCTTCCTGACCAAAAAAAAACAAAAAACAAAACCTGAAGATAGATAGCTGAAAAATGGTAAGGATAAGTAAGCCGAGGGGACATTTATTTCAATGCCGTCACATGAAAGGTTTCTGTTGTAACTATGACACAATATTACACTATAGTAAGAGTTGAGTGTTGGATTTTTTATCTTTGCTCAAATAGCATATTTTCTAGAGCAAACACAGCTAGGGCATTACTGTGTTTTAGTAATGCCCTAGCTAAAACAACAGGTAGGACATTTTCCACTAACAAGCACATTCTTTTTCATTTACATTCAAGTCTCTACTCAGTATAACTGTTTTTTCCTAGTGAAACAGACAGCTCTGCATTTCAGCGAAAGCTTTGCTCACAATATTGCTTCATTCAGGAAAACCCCGAGTAGTGTGAAGACTCGTTGAAAGGAAACCAAACCTTTTACTGTCATTTCTGCTTGCTGAATAGTCATTTGAACTCACACTATTCGAAGTAGTAGACAACGTTTCTGAGAAAAAAAAAAAAAAACGTAATCAGCTGTGTAAGCAAAGTGTGTTTAGCCGCAAACCCCAAAGAGTGTAGAGTGTAAAGTTCTTTAAGATCCAAAAAAAGATCAAAGAAACAAGCAGAAATGCTAACAGTGATGTCATTATATAAATGAAAAGTTGGTAGGGTTTTTTGCATCCTTTGATGAATAGATCGATCCCTGAATGGGTTGTTGTTTAGATGGATGATTGGAAGATAGATGAATGGATGGAACTACATGAACCTGAGGAACTGCATTTATGTTCCTCAACAATGGCAATTGTTCTTTGATGCAAGCAGACATAGGAGGCAAGTTGGAAGCTTGGTAGCGAGGTATTGGTCTCCAATTAATAATTGGATTGGGATGAATGGATGAAAGACAAACCTCCACGGATTGGCCATAACATTAGTATGTTACCAATCATTATCAATTATATACCAGTAAACTGATGACAGAAAAGGCAAAGTAGCTCTTGCATAAAAAAGTCCATGCTGGCCATGACAGAAAGGCACCAGAGCACTCAGCCCAGATTTTAGTGCATCTCAGCCCATCGTGCAATCAAGTGTGACGCACAGCACCCGAAGGATCTGCTGCCATCAACCTTGTGCCAGACACCAGCACATACTCCCAGAGGTCTTATGGAGACCTGCACCAAGAGACCAGAGCTATTCTTTCTTTTTACCTATCATTCTCTCAAGATAGCACTTTACAATCGCCATAAACAATTCAAATACAATGCTGCCACAGTTGTATACAGTAGTATTGTTTTATATATTTTTTTATAGCAGCACAGGACAAAAACATAGACAGACACAAACACATCACACCATTCTGCAAATGCCCATGTTCAATTATTCCTAAGTCCATTCATACCGAGACTCATTTAAAGAGCAAACTGAACTAAATACTGTGCAGAGACAGTGATGCTTAGCTAATAAAAAGTGTGACTGACTTTCTATTAAACATTAAGGCTGTCGGTGTTTATCTTCCCACAATTACATGATATTCAACAGATATTGTCCTTGAAAGATCTACATAGGCAAAAACAATCAACAATACCACAAATAGCATCATACACAGATTTAAAAAAGTAAATACTGATAATATCTATAAAAATATAAAAAAAATATCTATAAAAATATTTTTAAAAAACATAATTATTGAACATGGTGGGTTGTGATTTCCACTACTGTTTACAACAATTAATACAAATTTTATATTGTTGCCAAAAAAAAAAAATAGCTTCATTTATTTAGGTTGATCGCATTGAGATAGGCAGATAATGTTAGCCTACCAGTAGGTGGACAAGTACCTGTGGGTGGGTAGGTTTTTATTTTTAAAGGTAGATTTATTTACAGTAATTTACTAAAAATATTGTATGTGAGACTGGCAAAACCAATCACATGATCCAATTGGCACTTTTTATAATATGTGATGGATGCCTAGCATAAATTCTAAAGAATTAACAGTTTAGTGCTCGTCCCTGTTCTGGGACAGAACTTACTTGACCACAAAGTCAGCTGAGACTTTTGTCCAGTTCGCTACAGTACATTCATTGATTAGAAAAACACACTTGGCTGGCAAGACATTTTTAAGCTGACTGACTGCAGCATTTGTTAAACTGGTTCCTAACCCTAAGTTCTAACTCTAGAACTGTAATTCTACTGTGGAGTTGTAGAATGGAAAAGCAAGGTTAGAAAGTTGAAATTTCCACGTTGCTTCAGTAAATTATGTTCATGTTTTCCAAAAATAGAAACAACACATAAATATGACCACAAACATATTATAAAACCATTCAAAAACTAAAGTAGAAAAGTAGGCAGAGTTTATTCAATGTTCATTTCCCATTGAACATTGTTCCTGTCCTATTTGCTGGGTTTGTGAATACTTGTGCCACATGAGATCATGCTTAAACCTTCTTAACAGGCATATAATCATCACTAGCGGGCTCCAGTATCCCAGAGCAAGCAATGATGCCAGAATGTTCCAAAAAAACACTCCTGGAGATGTCATGAGACAGAGTTGTGAAGGCTTGGTTATTCCATGGGTTCCATGCCAGGCCAGGTTGGATTCCTAAATGAGGTAATCCTATCAGCTGGGGCATGGGGCAGGGTAGGATGCAGTGGAGGGGCAGAGTGTTGTCCACCACTGGCGGGCTGGGAAGTCCTTCACTTCCAGACTCCTCCTGGCTTTCTTGTTCCTCGGAGCTGCCAGCGAACCCGGAGTCTGGGCTCTGGATGTCCAGCCGCAGCTTCTGTAGCTGCTTGTAGGAGGAAGACGTTTCTAAAGGGGTGCTCATGTTGACCTCGCTCAGTTCAAAGTCATGATTGTTATCATCAATGGCTGGCAGAATTTTCTCTTGTACACTGCCTCCTCCCGATGGTCCGTAGGGACAATCTGCTGAACACGGCTCCAGCTCATCTTCTATGATGGCACATTTTGAGCTCTGGGACAGGAAATAAGTAGAGTTGGAGAAACTGGAGGTGCTGCTATCTCTTATGTTGCTATCTTTTTCCATTTTATTGGAAAGCAAATCAGAGTTGCAGGCTTTGTAGATTGTCACAGGTGATATTGATTCTGAATCGGCAATGATATACATCTCAGGATTCACAATAGGACCCAGCCATGACTGAGAAAGAAGGAAAAGACAGAAGATTAACCCTAGAGTGTGGCAGGTCATCATTCACACTACTTAAAGGAAAAACTGGTTTTGCAATTGTGTTATAGCTGCATGAGCAATGTCTTTTTGTGATGACATCATGGTACAGAAGCAACAAAAAATAGTGGAAATGCAACATCCACTAACAAATTAGCATCATTTAGAATTAGCATGGATAGCAATGGAGTTGTCAGTTTCATTACTTAAGGCTAGCTTCATTATTTTTCAATGATGTTGAAGATATATAAGTGCATTGGAGATTTGTTTCATGTTCTGTAGCATCTTGTGGACAAACATTGGACAAAATTACTACTATGGTAGTACGTACCTTAAAATCCCCGCCATGGTCAGAGAAAAGATCACCAAAATATTTCCCAGGCGTGGGCACATACAGACACTTTCTAATCCTAGAAAAATGACAAACTGTATTACTTACAGTGGCCTTTAGCTTGTATATACAATGCAGTTATGCCTCTCATAACATGTTAATACATTACACAGAAATGATCATAATATATAAATTTCTTTCTGTATCGTCAAGACATTTCTCTGTAAGTACAGTAATTACAGCTGGTTATGTAGTTATAGTGGTATACTGGAATGATTGTGGTTATGGAGGATATTACTTACCTTCTGTACCGTGGGAAGCAGAAGAAAGCAAGTAAAATGATTGTCACTATTGTGAGTATAGCAAGGCTGGTAACATTTTTAAATATCTCTGGTATAGGAGGATCTTTTGGAACAGAGAAGAAAAGCCATCATTACTCTATTTCACATTGCTGAACGTTAAAGACAAATGCAAATGACTGATTTCATTATATTATATTATATTATATTATATTATATTATACATCCTACTAGAGTCATTGAATACTTACAGGTGATAACTAAGTTTGTATAACAGTAAATCCAAACCACAGCTTTACATTACTACATTATTGTTTCTATAGTAACAACTAATATGCATATAAAAATATAGAATTGATCATTAATATGATAAAGCTTAGATATGTTCATTTAACATTTTTTCCAGTGTCAGTGCTTTGTAGCATTTGCACAGTAAAGTTGTAACTACGAATGACCTCATCTCATTTGTGGATTATTTTCAGCATAATCGTTCATGTTTCATTCCTTATTTATAATACTCTCAGTGAAAGATAAGTTAACACAAAGCATACTCGATGAACATAAGCAGTGAAGGCTCAATGTATTCACTCCTTACCAGGTGGAGGTTCTTCACCCACAGTCGATGTCCACTGAGTAACTGGACTCCACTCGCTCCAGAATCGTGGTAACCTTACAGGAATGGATCGAATCCTGATCACATACTCCTTCCCCCGGATAAGCTTGTCCTCTGGTAACTCACAGTACTCCTCATTTGTGGTTGCCACTGGGTGAGTCTACACAAGCACAGAGAGCAATGTGCTTTGATAAAAGCAGCTTTAAGCAAATAGCACCCTTTCAAACATTTAAACTACAGGTCAGAGATGAGGCGGTAATGAGGACGTGGTCTCACCTCCCAGTTTTCGTTAAGTAAACCCCACTGAACCTCATACTTCACTTCCTTGACTCTTTTAGAATGAGGAGAGCCACGATGCCAGGTGACATTCGGTCCATCCACAACTGGCTTTTCAGGAGCATACAACTTAACTAAAACATGCACACACAGACAGAGAGAGAGAGAGAGAGTACTCAGTTAAATTATGCCTTTTAAGAGACATATATGTCAAGCACACAGACTAGAAAGGGTTACTACGTTTATTAGTTTTGGTAACCGATGTTCCCAAATTGCCTGTAGTGTGTGCGTATGTGTGTGTGTGTGTGTGTGTGTGTGTGTGTGTGTGCCCTGCGATGGATTGGCACCCTTTCCAGGGTATACCCTGCCTTGTGCCTCTGTCTCCTTTTGTTGCATACTAGTTGTTTGTCCTTTAGCAATAATAATTCTGATTTGATTCTATTAAGCAAGGTATCAATTCTAAAAGAAAGAAAGTTTTTAATCTAAAGATCCCAAGAAAAACGTTGCTAACCATTTTCTCCTTACAATTAATAGCTCTAAATGTATATTGCCATTAAAATGCGATAACAGGAAATAATTTGTTTCATGGAGACTCCACAAATTGCAGTTTGGAGTGAAAAAGTGGCTGTTGGAAAAGAGGTTTATGTAAATACGATGAAAAGGCTTACCATTTGCTCGTGGATCAAACCTATTTATAGCCTCTACTGTCTTGTCTTCACAAGACACGGACAATTGGACAGTTAGGGGACCCGACGTTAAAATCTGAAAGCAACAGTTTTCTCAGATTAGAAAATATAAATATAAATATAATTATGCTACAATAATGTAATGACAAGTATAATTTCCTGAATAACAAATATCAGTTCAGCAAGCAGCACTTAAAATATCAGGGAGTACTAGGACTTTTTTTAATTAGTTAATGCAACATTCTGATTGGTCAGAAGGTGTTGATTAATTTTCTTTGAAGTAGTAATGATGATGAAATTTATAGATCATTCTAATACGTTATAATTTTTATAGTGAAAGTTTAAACATGCACCTGATTGGCAAAAACATGAGGAATTATCATTAGTAGTAAATAATTAATAAATTGGCAAAAACAAAACTGTTACAGGAAATCAATAAAATAACATCAATAAAAAATCACACACACACACACACACACACACACACACACACACACACACACACACACCAAGCTAGTTTCTTACATTTTTTGAAAATTGAAGAATTCCTTTACGTTGTTCTGTTTGTGAGCTTCCAAAAGGCTCCAGGATACTTTGTGGTTTTTCAGGTGACGGTTTACTGTCATAAAAGCAGTAAAACATTTTAGCATACAGAGTACTTGGAAACTATTCCATAGTTACTGATTATTTAATGTAATGGTCTTAGGCTTATGGCTCAAAGACTGCTAGGGCTAGTATTTACTGTAAACTGGGTTAACTGTGGAGTATGTAGTGTTGCCCTGCAGAAGTGGTCCAAGGAACTACAGAAAAAGATCATTCTAACTACAATAGAAATGGGTTGGACTACTGAGGCTTAGAGAGAGTGCACACTTAGAGAGTGTGACCAGATCGGTCCAGATCTGTGGGATGTGCTGGAAAAAACGTCTAATCCATGTAGGCCGCGCCTCACAACTTGAAGGAATTACTGTATCTCCTGCTCAGCCTGGGCCTTTACCACAGAACACCTTCTAAGGTCTTGGGAAACCCATGCTGTGAAGGATCAGAACTGTTTCTAAAGGGGACCTACTCTCAAGCATTTACAGTAAGTTACTCAGGTTGTTTAATGTTATGTCTGATTTTTGTAGGAAGTTCTCGAAATATTTGATATTATTGCCAACAAAAATGTTTTAAATTCTCTAGGGTCTTTGTTCTTTCTTTCAAGGTAGCTTAGAAAAAGCAGTCCTTCCAGGAAGACACATTCATTTTTCTTCACATTATGTTTATTAAGATTTCATAATCTAATTCATGTGATCCATCTAATCAAGGCCTTGAGGAGAAATATGTGTTAGGTTGGATCTGGATCCGAACAGTTGATTATACAACAATTTTGTCATTTCTGCAGGAAAAATGTTTAATATCTAATTTAAAAGACACACTGCTATTTTTAAGACTAGTTCGGAAGACAAGTGACATAAACCCACAGTAATGATTTCTGTTATGTAATGATTAAAATAATGATAAATTACACTCTGTACACGCCGTTCAAAGAGCAGCTGTTGGTTGGTGTTATGTGAAACCTGTCTTCCATGGACGAAGTGTTCCAAACACATGTAACGACATCCAAGTAGTCAGTGTGGCACTTCAGCTCTACGTATATACACAGAAAGGCAAAATTAGAAAGTAAACTAGAAACCAGTGGTGACATTATATGCTTTGGTCAATATGAATATGATGAAGCATGATACATAAGCTCAGCACGTTGTTCATAAGAGATTAGCAAAACTCCTCAACATTGGATCCATATACGTAGACACAGGTAATATCGGGAATACATATCCATAATAGATAAAAAAACATGACACATGTTTATCAATATCTAAATGCAGAGCAGGAACCAAAACAAAAACATGCTGTAAGTACGCAGGTGGAGAAACACTCTCTGCAGTCTCAGCTGTTTTCCCAGACCAACACTTTCTTTACTAATACTAATACTAATACTAATATTAACAATACTACTACAACTAATAATAATTATTATAATAATAATAACTTGTCATTATTCATTTAACACTGCTTACCTGAAGATACAAGCGACAGCAACGCTGACACCATCAGAATGTGGCCAATCTGCATCTTCTGCTTCATTCTGTATTCTGGAGGTCAGTCACCTAAGCCATTAAAAAAAAAGGAGAATTAATGTGCTTTTCATTTCACATATATGTAGTATAGAGACATTCAGGAAGATACAGTTATACACTCTGAGTTTGATCAGCAGACAAAGTGTAGAGCTTTGTTTGAGAGCTCAGTCTGACCAAGACAAAAGAGATTAAAAATTATTATAAGAAAATTAATTTGCATTAGGACAAACCTGGTGGTTCAGAAGGTAATGCTGGATAAACTCTTGACATTACTTTTTAAAGTAACTAATTACATTATTATAGAGTTTTATTATAGAGATTATCTCACCTCCTAGATTACGAGGTGCGTTCAACCGGGACTTTCTCATTTATGACATTTACAGAAGTCTTATTACATAGAACAGTTATGATAAGCTTGCCTACAGTAAAACAGTTGAATGGTGCAAACTTTTTGAAGAAGGCCTTGGAAATTGACTGACAACTTGACACAAATTTATGGAAGAGTCTGTAGGAATTGTACACACAATCGTTGACAAACACCACTTTCACATTATGGAAACTCGGCTAAAAGTTATTGCTACATCCTTCATACTATCCTGACTTTAATCCAAGTCATTTCCACATGTTTGGGCCAGTAAAGGAGGTCCTGGGAGGCTAGCATTTCAGATGTAAAGCAGGCCGTCCGATAATGCCTCCAGCGTACTGAGAAACTTTTTACCTTGATGGTATTCAAGCACTAGTGAAACACTGTGATAAGTGCACTAGTGTAGCAGGGGATTATATAGAGAAATAAAGGGAGTTTTTACTCTCATAACTGTGTTCTGTTACTCTGCGCAATCAAAAGTTCAGGTTTGACTTGAACACCCCTAATATTTAGACCAATGCTTAACAGATAATAAGTGATTGAACCTCAGCCTATGTCCTTAATAAATGAATAATTACCTATTACTTTCCTACTTCCTTAATTATGCACTCATTACATGTAACTAATAATTTGTATTAGTTATGCTTTCTGCCATCCTAGTAATAGGATGTCTTCCACATCATATTACTTTTAATTCTATTAGCAATGCTTGTTTTACGACTTGTGAGTGGAAAAGTGTCTAAACCACAACGAGCAAACATTAAACCACAAAGAGAGAAAGAAAGAAAATCCACCCACCGAACCAAGTAGGAGTAAAGTTTAAATGTCATACCTTCCCTTCTCTGTCTCAAACCCAGGTGAACTTTGCTACTAATTCCTCATACTTTGGATTAGGTTTGTGTTTCCACACAATGATGGACTGAACAATCGCTGTTAGTATGGATCGTTTTACAAGTTTTTATACCCAACTGCTGTATCATAATGTTAAAATATCTTTGTTTAATATTATGAGATTGAAAGCTGAGATTACATAAAAATCTTTATTGAAAGCTTAGATTACATAAAAATACATTGACCCCATTCATAACTTTTCTGATTTGATACCAAGTAAAAGGTTGTTAAGGATGCTGCCTTTATTTTATTGCATTCTATTATTATTATTATTAGTAGTAGTAGTAGTAGTAGTAGTATTGTTGTTGTTGCTGTTGTTAATAATAATAATAATAATAATAATAATAATAATAATAATAAAAGAACACAAACATCAGTAGTGTACTCAACTCAATCAATATTCTGAATCCTATCTTTAACGCTAAAGCTCTAAACGTATTATTATAATCCTGACCTCGTACTGGTATGCTTTCATACTTGAAGAGAAATATTTACAAAAATATTTGGAGAGAAAATGTTTACAAAAATACATCAGACAAAATAATTCTATTCCACCTCTTACACCAACTCAACGTTTCCAAAAGTCCAATGCTAAGAATGGCATCAGTCTACCCCTACTATACATATTGATCCACTGATATACAAATAATAATAAAAAAACAATAATTTGCAACTCACCTTTGAGAAACAGAGGAATATTTTGTTTTGTTGATAAGCATATTTTGGGGATTATTTGATTTATATATTTTCCAGTTTTGATGAATTAAAAGAAAGTCCTTATACTGATAGTTCATGGCACATGTTTTAATTGTGAGACACCGTGGCAGGTCTGAATGCATTACCAGTTCCTCTCTGTGCTTTACGTAGACTCTCACACCCACCCACACACACACACGTATACGGTGGTGTCCCAGACAACCGCACCATTTTCAGTAAGTGTAGCTTACTGAAAGTTTAACTATCTATAAAGGAAATAGTAAAGGGGCTTCCTTAGTCTTCTTTTATATGGTGTACTTTATCTTTCTTTCTTTCTTTTAAACTTTTTAGCACTTCCAATACCATCTCTTATTTTTTATCGCTTACTCTCTTTATTGCAATTTAGACATGTCTCTCCCTGTCTTTCTCTCTTCTCTTTTTTATATTCTCTCTTTTCTCATTTTCTCACTAGATCGCTCTCCAGCATGGCTATCTCGATACATCTCTCTCTGTGGTGAGCAGCTGCGATGTTGGTTGTTCCCATTTCTGAGTATTAGTGTCATATTCTGGTGACAGAAAATTATCGCTACCACAACCCTTTTTCCCAATACTGACCTCCATATCTCTCTCTCTCTCTCTTTCTTTCTTTTTCACGCACCCACCCACCCACACACACAAACGCTTAAAACATTATATTTAAAAGTGTGTTTCTGAGAAACTTGATTAAATGCTGCTACTGTAATTCAGTTTCAGCTTATTCAGCTTCTAATAAGGTCACACAGCTTAGTGTTTCCTTCCTCTACATGTTACAACCTCAGTTTTATGACCAGGAATTAAAGATCCATTTATTAATATCGATAATGATTTGTTCAGTATTAAGTCAGTCAGATGAATTAACTCACAAGCAAGAAGGAACTGTATAAAGACCTTTCCGTCTTGTACTTCAGGTGCCTCGAGTAATCGTTATAGCAATAGCTATGAACCAACCATTCACAAACTAATGCAAAAATTCACCTTCCAAACTAAAACCTGTTTCTCATGACAATTTCAGTTACCGTTTGAGTTTCATTTCTAGAGAACCACCAACTCGTTAGTGTTTTCTCTGTCTTGCACGATTGAAACATTTTATTCATTATGCATGACTCAAAGAGAAATCTTATTATTCCACTTCGGCTCCAGATCTAAGTGAATCAGATGAATCAGCTCACAAAACTTTTTGGCACTACAAAAACACAATCCTGTGCATGTTGAATGTTATAGACCTTTTGCACCTGACATTGCAACGTATTTGGGATTTAATCCGGGATCTGTTAGTTATCAGTTAATTAGAAAGCTTAAAATGTGAATATTAGTTTACTGCACATCATTTGATGAAGAGTACAGCACAGCATATTCAACAGCATCATCTCATTTGCAACAGAAAAACGGAATGATCCAAAGCTATTTCTAGCATTGCCACCAAATTCCAAAAGGAATCACATTTGTACACCGTATAAGGTAATCACGTTATGATAAATCAAACTTCTGCAAATTAACAGCCTTCATTCATTTTTACATGCTTGGTCCTATTTTGAATATGTTACAAAGACGACCACAACATACTGCATATGAAAATAATCAGCAGAACAGAAGCTTTCAAGCTATTGTTAGGTTACTACTACCTGTGTGACAAACAGTGTTGGGAGACATTACTTTTTAAAGTAACTAATTACATTACAAAATTATTGTCATTAAAAAGTAATCACAGCAGTTACATTACAGCGTTACTTTCTGATAAAAGTAACTAGTTCGAGTACTTTTCCATTGCAGAAAATGAAAACTCCTTTGTGATTCCTCATGCATGTTGTTTTAGTCAATACCGTTATAATTATTTTACCATCATCACTCAGTGAGGTTTGGCCCATAATCTGTTAACTACTAATACCCCTATCTCACTCACGCTGTTTCGCGCGGTGGCCGTAAGTACTGTTCATCATGATTCACCGCGAGTTTTGGTGCTGTGATTACTTTTCCATCTTTCCGTGCAGCGGTCCTCGCAGGCCTTGCAGAACTTTGCGGAATGTCGAGTGACCGCCCGACGTTCGGCGAAGAGCCTAACACCGATTCTCACCGCGAGTCAAACCGCATAGGATGAGATAGGGGTGTAACAGAGGGGGCGGGTTATCGGGGGCGGGGCTTGTAGGACGATTTTCACACGCACACCCACACACAATAATGGAATCACTGCTGTCTGGCTCACAGATTGCATAAATTGTCTGAATAACGGATTACATTTTTAAAAATATAACTAAATAACTGAGTACTTAAATGGTGGACCTAACGTGTTAGATTACTTGTTACATCAAAAAAGTAATCAAAGTTACTTTGTAATGCGTTACATTCAACACTGGTGACAAAGCATCAGGTGATCTGGTAGGTAACTAGGTAATCAGCAGGTAATCTCACTGTTATTTTTATGTCTTCTGAAAAAACACCTCTAACATAACTGTCATCCAAAATTCAATGTCCCGTTGATGGTGCTTTTGCTATGCACGGTCGTAATTGATATCATGCAAGTCACATGTCTGCAAAAGTTCAATATAAAATAGGGCACTCGACTCATTTCCTGTGGTCGCATTGATGTACTTTTTTTACTTATTTTTACTTCAAGCACACCTGATCCAACTTACTGATTATTTTTGGACTTGATAATTAGCTATAAAGATGGATTGAGAGTATAGATTTGTAAGAAGAGAAAGATCATCAAACTTTGTATAATATTGAGTCTCCAGGTTCTCATCTACAGTAAATGTTTTAAACAATTAAAGTTGCAGCAAAGCGTGGGTAGGAGAACGCAGTGCTGTGGAAATGTACAGAGAGTGACAAGAACATCATCAACATAAACTCTTTGGTAAGAATACAGCTGTGACCTAAATTTGAGAGGAAATCTAAATAAGTTCAGAAATTTAATAATAAAAATAACTATTAATCATATAGAATGCAAAGAGCATAGGAAATGTAATGTTTAAAACAAGTATTTACTATACATGCACACATTTAATCCAAATAAATATCACTTGCAGATGTTTTAAATTTGCACAGATTGAAAAATTTGACATTTACTACAAAAGTTTTATATAAATAGGTAAAGTAGGGAAAAAATGTCATATGCGAAACTTAAAAAAAAAAAGAACAATCCAGCTATATATTTTTTTCTATTAGATATTAAATATATTAATTTTATTAGCTATTAGATATAATTCAGGAAGTGTAGGTAATTAGGTTAAAACAATTGTTTTGATTCATCTTAGCATGCAGTTTGCATGATGCTAATTTGTGGTCAAAAGACTCCTTTGTTTGCTAGCTACATTAGCCATGTCGTTCCAGCACGAACCTAAATATGCAACTGATAAGGGATGTGTTTAGGCGCTGTTTTCACACTGGTCCCACCTGTTTTTCTGCTGCTAAAAAGGTCAGCAAACCACAGTGGGGGAAACCGGCCTCTTGTGGTTTCAGGTGCGATGGTGGAACTTTGCTCGCTCACAAAAACAAAACTTAAAAAAGGGACAACTGACATATGAACCTCAGTGTTGAAACTATTACCTATTTTGGAAGATTTTAACGTGCATTTTTGCTCATTTGAATATTACCTTGAGCGGTTGTTCATCTATGTTCTTCATACTACTCTTGCAGATCATACAAACACTGGAAATCTTTTTGGTTATTTATATGTGATAAAAAATTTTTTGACTATGTTATTTCTGCACATCCTTAACCCCCCCCCCCCCCACCCCCTCGGTCACATGATCTGAATGCCAACCCCTCTCCCCCTACATGAACATGATTCCCCCTTCAAATTTCTGACTGCCCCCTCCATATGGTCTGGTCTAGAACCGGCCCTGTTGTGAAATGCACATCTCAGAAGATAAAAGTCACCTGGATAGCCATTGAAAGCAAGATTAGAATTGGGAATGATCCAGCGCAAAGCCATCACCATGAAAAATTTAAAAACTTCCTTGTCATACAACATTACATCCCCTAAGCATCAAGAGGTTTTTAATACAGAACCTCTACTGACAAAAAAAATACACAGCAAGATATATTACTCTCCAAAGCCTTACAGACTGTAATAGTAAATTGGCTAGCTAACTAGACAAGTGCTGCTTGTGAAATGATTTTCGCATTTGAATTAGATTTTTGTAGTGATATTTTTTACACCTGGAAACAATGAGATTTTAGGATTTTGATTTTGAGCTCTTGTGAAAAGGGTTCCAGGATGGAGCAATTTGCCTATGTTTAGGGAAGACAAACCGTTGCTAATAAAGCTTGGTATTTGTCCAGGTGGTGATGATGGTGAAGGATGCAGTGCAAAGTGCGGCACCTGATGTGAGGAGATACTTTCTTGTTTCTCTATTGGGCACCAGATATTGATAGACAATTCTGAGAACGGAGGAAGAAGACAACACTTTTTTAACAGATTAACATGGCACAGCTCAGTGTTTTTCTGCTTCCCTGGCTTTTGCACATGGAAGCTTATTGGCCTCACTCCCTCCGTGACAATGTAGGAACTGGCAGTCAATGCTGTGAAGAAGCAACAACAGATGATCTGTCTGGAATATCAAGATAGAATTCCCTAGGCTATTTCCCCAGGGTGGTTGTATGCTTACTGCCATTCTGTCTGGGCTCTCATCATATGCTCCCTAACCAGGAGAAGGACCTGGTAAATTTTTTGCCTGCATTTGGAGGACATACTCCTACCGGTCTTAAAGGTAATGGCTGGTTTTGTGAAATGGTTCACTTGACCTCAGGATCCTAGATCTTTTCAGTGTTCCATGACCTTAGATGTCCATACTGCTGCGGGGTACCATAAGCAGATAGCACCTTTCTTCCCTCCTCTGTGTGCGCTAGTAGAAGTTTTGGTCTTTTGCCAGTCTCCATCTAGTACCTCTCCCCAACGTTGCTTTTGTGAGTCACCTGATGAGACAGAGAAGACAAGAGTTTACAGAAGGCTCATCTTCCACCTCGATGTTGACTCTGTCCTCAGGGTGTCTGGCCAAGATAATTGAATATGACATTTTCTTCCAGAACCGCCTTGGGTGGGGGCAACCTTCCACTTTTCCACTTTTAATTGGAGTGGGAGCCTCATCCAACTTTGTTGTGAAGTCAAGCCACTCACAGTGGCCCATTTCATCGGAGCTGGATGTTACAGTTGTTGCACAAACCAGTTAGTCCAGAATGCAGAATCCAGCATCTTTTGAACCAGAAAATATCATATAATTTCTATCTTATCCACACTGCACTAGATGCCAGTGAAGTTTCACACTGATTTTTAATTATAAATGGTCTTGTATTATCGTTCCTAAGTGAACTGCTGGCATTCTGCTCTTTGACTCTTTCAAGCAACAACCAACAAGCAGACCTCATTTAAATATAAGGCTGTTACTTCCTTAATAAAGAAAACCTTTTCATCTTTACCGAGATATTAGTCAACTTTTCAACCAATGGTTTAGACCCTAATTTCATTTCTCAGAACTTATTACACATTTTTAGTAGATAAAAAATTCATCTTAAGTTGCGGAGATCTATGAGTTAGCAGATTGGTGGAATGACTGTTCCTTTTAACTGACATTTTTTTAGTGGTGAGCATCAACAACTCCAGTAGTGATGATTCTGGTTCAAACTGCTGATACATATGCAGAACATTGTTTCATAATCCTTTCAAGACTATTTCAAGTTAAATACCTCAGTTCCAAGTGATCTTGGAAGTTGTTGCAACTAAGGGAAGTCAGATAAATCTTCCAATATTTTAGCCTATCTTAACTATAGTAGAATCTACCCTAAATGTTATTTAAGCACACTGCATGATGTCATATTCTTATTGCAACATATACGGCACCAGTCAAAAGTGTAACACACAATATTGTTTGCTTAGTGATTTCAAAACTATGAAATAACCCATACGTATGACATTAGGTTATTAAATAACTACAAGAACAGTCAACTGTTATTTTAAGACATGAGGGTCAGTTGTTCTGGAATAATTCTTGCAAGGACAATATTGTCAAGTGCATTTGCAAAACCATCAAGCACCATCATGAAACTGGCTCTCATGAAGACATGCAGAGGAGAAGCTCGTTTAGGCACCAGCCTCATCACCAATTAACTTAATTTAGATAAGATCCATTATGAAGGCTTTACAGAGTATAAGTAGCAGACACATCTCAATATCAACTGTTCAAAGAAGGTTATTGGATATTTTGGATGCGTTCAGCGTTGTTTTATAATGTAGAAAAAAATAAAAATCAGGAAAGACCATAGAATTAGAAGGTGTATCCAATCCCCTGCTACACTAATGCACTTATCCATGCACTTACACAGCATTTGACCAAATGTTGGGACACCATTAAGGTAGAGACGTTTCTCAGCATGCTGGAGCCACGATTGGACTGCCCGCTTCATGCCTGAAATGCTAGCTTCCCAGGAACTTATTAATTGGCCTAAACATGTAAAATGGCTTGGAGAGAGGACTGAATGGGGAATTGGTTTTATTAATTGATTTTCAAGGATTAGGCGTTCCACTTTCTGAACGCTCACAGACTGCAGAGGGCTAAAAGGCACCTCATCTGGGATCATCATTCAGACATACAGTCTTCTTTAAACTATTTGCACCATTCAAACATTTTACTCAGCTACTGTACTTTTCTTCAAAAAATAATCTGAAGGCCTCCGAGTGGCGCAGTGGTAAAGCGCTCGCCCTATCATCCGGAGATCGCTGGTTCGAACCCCGGGTGATGCTGTTTTCCTCTCACAGCTGGAGGCCTAGAGAGAGCTGATTGGCCGAGCTCTCTCAGGGGGGATGGATGAGAGGTACTCAGTGCTCCCACATTAATGATGGCTCTACAAGCCAATCAGGGGGCGTCTGTGAGCTCGCGCAGGCGAAGGGAGTGGATAGCGCTGTTCCTCCGAGTGTGTTACGCCGCCCCCAAAGGTGCGTAAGCGTACAGTTAGAAAAAAAATGATGGGTGACGTCACGTGGATCGGAGGAAACACGTGGGTTGGTCTGCGGTCCTCCCGACTGAGCGGCAGTAGAAGCTTAATGTGGGAGCCTCTAGCGACCGGGAGAAATTGGACACCACTAAATTAGGGGAGAAAATCTGAAAAAATTCGGATTAAAAAAAGGGGGGGGGGGGAAATAATCAAAATCAATAAATTTTACAAAACTTACTTATCTTTGCACCAATTTATTAACCGTAAGTTATATAGGAAAGAATGAAAGAAAGAAAGTAGGAGCGAAAGTTGAACAATTGAAAATTTATATATAAATGCTCTTAACACCTGATTTTAATATTAATTAATACTTTTCTGTATGCATTTTGTTCAAAAAGTATTTTCAGTCATACTTTTTATGCAAAGTGATATTATCCTAAGTGAGAATGTTGTAATATTTACAGCTTACTATAGGTCTAACTCTGGAGATGGTTTGGAATATATTTTCAGTAAATAGATTTGACATTCTTCTTATTTTTATTATTATGAGTCTATAATATAAAGTGTGTTTAAGATCTGGTGAGATGTTTTTCCTGTCTTCTTGACAGACAAATGTCTCCTAAGCCAGTTTGCTTTTTATTGAGCAAATGGAAAGTGCTGTCGCAGTCAATCTCACAGTCCCGACGAGAAAGGAAGTAATAAGGTGACCTTGTTTTCTCTTTGTTTTCTTCTCAGTCTCAGCCTGTTTCCTTTTATTTGTGTCGTTCCCCTGAGCTCCAGCTGCACTATTTCCTTCATTTGCACGCTCGAGTAAATTTCGAATGGGAACGAGTTTCAGTCTGACGATGGATCCCAGTAATATCACAGCAGGATTTATACATAAGGCATGTCTGTTATGATATTGTTTTTCAAATATTTTGGTTGACATGATGAGTCATGTGTTGAACCTCATGGTGATTTTAGTAATGGAAAACTTTAGAGCTTCGCAGATCATTGCAGTAACTAGTGTGTTTAAGGTTGAAATTTCAGATTGAGCAAAGTAACGAGGAGTCGAATGAAATGCTGTTGAAATGCCGCAGATGGAGGTCGTAAGGATTCGCAAACTTGCTCCAGAATCTTGGCTTTACTTCCCTATTTGGCCTGTGTGTCACTGAGCCTCAGCCAGAGAAAAGACTTGAGCCATGGAACAGAAATGAATTTTTTCTCTCTTTTTTTTTTTTTCTTCGTATCAGGAAATCCGAAACATCCTCTCACTGTATTCTTGTGAAACCTCTTCACGTGTGAGTCACAGTTACGGTGACCAGTGAATAAACCGCTCGTCTTCTTCTAAAGAGTTGCTTCGACTTTATCCTGGTGTCTTGACTTTCTTCCCTGTTGTGAGTCACCTGATTAGATTAGCTTGAATTGAGCATGATTTCTGGCATTCATGTGTGGTTACAAATGATGCTGGACCTGTGCATCATCATTCATATTAACTCTATTAACCGAACTACCAGGTGGAAATTTTTATCACAATGTCAGGCTTCCTGTTACTTTAATCTCCAAACCCTGTACTGTATGTTCATATCCTGTAACTGCATGTGAACCACTGTATGTAGCACAACATATGTTTGGGGAAAGTGTAATGAGACAAAGTTACTACTTCCTCTCTAAAGTTCATTGTGTTGCATCAACAGCAAATATTTCTAATAGTTCTATTCAAAGTTCTACTAAGTCTGTTCCTGATAGCACTTACTGTATGTTAGAGCAGCTGTTAACAGTTGCTGCTAACTGCATTGAAAAGGCCCTGTAAATGATCCATTACTATAGAAATTATAACCTCTTAGTCCCAGGTATTAATACTGTACTATAGACACATGATTGGAAGCTGCACTACTTTTAGAGCTGACGTTTTTAGAAATAGTCAACTAAGTAGAATCCAGAATTAAATAGCTATGTAAAAAAGCAGCACATAACATGGATTCTGATTTGAAAACAAACAAACTGCGCAACAGACATCAACTCACAGTGATGGCTGAAAAGGTATTTTTGGAAAGATCTGACTGAGCCATGTGTCAGCTAATATGAAACATTCTGGGGCGGGGCTTTAGTGATTCATATTGACAGAGCATGATGGAGGATGTAATTAGGGGGAAAGTGCAGACAGACCCCATGGTTAATGGACAGAAACTATTTTTTTAATGGCATTTTATGAGAAATTACACAATTGGATAAAGATTTATTTTTTCCGATTGTGTTGCATAATTCCCGCACTGATTCAGAAATTTGAACAACATTAAAAGAGATGACATCACCTTAGGAAAATACAGAACTGTATCTAACTTCCTTTGTTTCATTCAGCTTAAATACAGCTTTTGTGCTTTCCGGTTGATTATAACTGCACTCTGGCACACATAGCCACGCCTAGCTAAGAGGACACTGAGGTCTTTCCGAAGATCCTCATACAAATGCATCGAATTCATTTATCAAATTTAATATGAACAAATGGCAGTGTTCGGATAATATGGTTGCAGGATATGGTCTATTTGCAGCAGTGACAATTGATTTTCTTTTTTTACTGACCTGAGATCAGCTGATGAGGATGCTTTTGTCCACAGACTCGATTAGCCCTCACGCCAAAAGTCCGAGGCACATGCTAGGAAATGTTATGAATCAAAGATGCCTTTAAAAATAATAGAGTTGAACATTGCATATATAAAACATCCATATGTTATGAGGTAAATAGCTGGTTTAGTGCATTCCGAAGAATATGCTCCGATTTTTCTAGCAGCCCTGACTCTCATACTGTAGATGTGTCTGTTTTTGCAGATAAACTCGGAGCGCCATCATTATGATACGCTATCATGAATAAAAGATAAAAGATAAAATAAAAAATAAACTGATCAACTCAGATCTTATGGAAAATTTAGGACAAAGTTCCTAGCGCATGTCTAAACAGCCACAAGATGATGTGGTGGTCTTTGATAGTCTTTCGGCTGCTCCCGTCAAGGGGTCGCCACCAATTGGCACAGGTTTTACACCAGATGCCCTTCTTGACACAACCCTCCCGTTTTATTCAGGCTTGGGATCGAACCCTAATCAAGTGGCTGGGAATTGAACCAAGGTCTTTTGCATGGCAGGCAATAAACCTACCACTGAGCTACCAATTCCTTAGGTGATGGTCTTGATTACTGCATGTCAAAACGTTACATGGAAAGAAAAGGTTTTAAAATAGACCGTTTACACATTCATATTTTACTGTGTGCTCAGTGTCATAGATTATCCCATGACTAAGTATGACAGCTTAATGACTCTCCTTATGAAAGCACATTAGTTACTTTGCTAAAGACCAAATGTGCCCAGGTTCCTTGATAATTGAAGTGAAATTAGTAAAACGTGGACGTGCAGCGAGTCAGTGCATGGAGAGCGAGGTGGGTGGCTGCTGTGATCGTTTCCTGACGAAGCTCTTTGTCTGTTTTCGACAGCATCTGAATCTTTACCTCTTAAACATTCATTAAAGCCAACACACTGAGTCATCGAAGATCCCTTTCCCAGAATAAAACCCGGCTGATAGGGAATCACGGAGAGCGTGAAAACAGTAATTAGAAAGCAGAGTGTTGTGCAAGCAGAGCTTACAAATAACAAACTAGCTAAAAAAAAAAGTAATTTAATGTGATACCATGGACTCTTTCACGTCTGTGTGACTAAAGTGAACCGGAACCTTTTTTTCAGTGTAGGAAATATTTATGTCCTCTTGGTACTAATAAAGCAACAATGAGCACCGTTTATGGTTCCGTCTCGATGACTTCGACCCCGTCATCCCATCGCTGCTCTATTTCTGACATAATGGATGAGTAAAAATAGTGCATTGTACTGAGAACTTTCTGGTGTTGCACGACCTCCGAATTCTGAGACACGGTAATGTGTGAAGGTGTTCACATAGCTGGCACACACATACACACACACATCAACATTTCACACGGTCCCTATTGTTTAACGTAGGAAACTGACTGGCACGTTATCTCCACCATCGGAGCAAAGAAAAGGCACGGACGACTCGAAGGACAATGGGCTTCGTCTGACCGCTCGGAGTTCCTTGAGCTCAGACGAGCGAGGTTAATGTGGGACCGCTTCCTACGACGACTGGTTTCTTCCTTCGGAGATGATCCTCCAGAGAGTAATGAAAGAACTCGCTGATTCTGGGGCTCCACTGAGACTTACTAGACAGAATGGAATCCACAAAGAATGAAGTTTGCTCATGTCTCAAGTAGGGCAGTGCAATTAATGCAATTTCAGTTACAATTTTGACATCTGACGGTTAAGCGCTATTGTGTTCAATTTATTTTTCGCACTCTTTTTTTTTTTGTATTGGAAATTCATCACATCCTTTTACTTTATAGCATTGTGCTTTCATTCCTCACTAAAAAACACCAGGTTCGTTTATTTAAAGTTGAATAAATGCATGATGTTTCCAAAGTTAGTGAGTTGTGTTGATGCAAACAAAATAATATAATAATATAATGTAATATATAATAATAATCGTGATTATGATTTTTGCCATAATCAAGCAGACCAAGAGGCAAGTACACCACAGGATAGGTGATTTCTGTGGCTCGTTTCTATAATAATGTGTTGGTCTAAGTTGTATTGTGTATTATACTGTAGGTTGTCAGCACCCTTTTTACCAAAAATAGTACAATGCCGTATAGCATTTCTTAGAATTTCTCAGTATTTCATACGTCCACCTCCGTGCTACATCTGATAAGGAGATAAGACTCAAGGAAAAATCTGATATCGAAAGTGGTCAACCTGGGAAGAAAAATAAAACAATAAGCAAAGACCTTGGTGCAAGTTTGGAAATTTGCGCTTATGTGTATTGCTGCAATACTGTAATCTCCAGATCTCCTCTAAGGAATGTCAAGAATGTATTTTTTCCCCCTAATAATCTTATGGTTTAATCCAGGCTCATGTACTGTAACTGTAGCGGTTTTGACTCATTAGCCTGGGGTTTTGATGACAGATATCAATTCGCTTATATTTTTTTATACACACTGCATGCTGTAATTGTTGTAATACTTTCTCACTTCATAACGCAGAATACTTTCGTTATCGCTGGTGTCGATCGGTCACGGCTCAGGTCCTGGAGTCTTCCAGACAGGCATACGATTTTCCATCGTGAGCTCTGAACCACATGCCGTTTGCAAGAGAGCTTGTTTTCACACCCTGACAAAAATCCTGTGCCTCTGAGACTCTGGGCATTTCAACACAGAGGCGCTTGTTTTTATCTCTGTACATGGACCTGCGTTTTTCGGGTTCACGATGAGGCCCAGCGGCAGCCAAGTGATGACACTTCGGTCTATTACAGAGTGATTTACACGGTGTGGTTTTATGGATGAGTGGAAACGCTTTCCACATCATACGGTTCTTATTTGTACACATGTGTAACGTATAGAGAGCGGGTTAGACGACTGGCCGATGCTAATATGGACCAAGTTTTGGGTTTGTTATATTCTTTCAAAGAGCCTTGTTTCTTTTTTTAAGGTTTGTATGATATAATGGTTTAATAATTTATACATGTTTGAAATTAATCACTTCTTGGAAGCCCCGGCCCCCCCTTGTTCCATCTTGTTTTCGCTTTCTGTCACAGTGAATGGAGCATGTTTTAAATTCATTAATCGACAGTTCTATCCATGTCCTGTATGTGTAGCATAAGACATTTATATAGTTAATACCATGTTACGGACAGTTACACATGTTACATCTTTGATAAAATGGAATTGGACCAATATTGGCTACTTTTGAATAACATTTAGCGCATAGCTACGGCACAACATTGCAAATACAGCTGCAAAGCCCCCTTATTTGTAACGTTTAACTTTCTCATCTGAAATAATCTTGGAAGGTTTATATTGTTGATTCAAATTTTAATTTAGTTATTGTTTGGGAATTAAGCGGATTTCCTCCGCAGGACGCAAACCCGGGCCACAGCAGTGAGAGCACCGAATGCTAGCCACTCGGAAACCTGTTACTGATGCTAGTAAATGCACACATACCGCTTTGTCAACAGAGATAAGTCAAAAATCACATTAATGCATTTTCCCAAAATACTAAATCAGGATGCAGCTGAAAGGAAAAAAAACAGCATCAGCAGTACTTGGTCAAGGTTGTACAGGTTTGTGCTGTTTACTGTACCATCAGAGATCCGTTCTGTGAAACTGTAGATTGCGCAGGTGGGACGTCATGCGAACAGATGTTAAGCGCCATAAATGCTATAAATAAATGTTCATATTATATTGTTTTGGGGTTATAATTGCAATGTTGTTTCGGTGTCATTTTTGTTCAGTTAAGGTCATCTCGATGTCATTTCCTCAAAGGTTCTAATTCTTTAAATCAGCGCTGTACAGAATTTGTGTTTTGGTTCGATGAAAATAGCGGAGCACCGTGTTAGAACAGTGAGGGGTTTCTCAGTCTGTCTTGTGAAAGACTGGGATTCGATTTCTTGATGAGAAATGCGATTCCAAAACTACAGTAGATTAAATGGGGTGGGTTGCGTCAGGAAAGGGACCCATCGTAAGAACCTCTGCCAAATTAAATATGCGTATTGGATAATCTGCTGTCATGGTACCTATCGGGGGTCAATGACTAAAATAGATAAACTGCACTTTTGTTTCTTTTGAAGAAGCTTAAGCAGGCCTACAAAGAGATTTAACACTGTAAAAATTATAAAGTAATTTAAATATGCTGTGTTGGGTTTTATTTTAGATGAGTTGCAGGAGAAAAAGACAGCCATGTGGACATTAGACATTCAGTTATAAATAAGTGATAAAAGGATTATAAGTAACTAGAGACGGCTTGATACATGTCACAAACCAATTCTTTATCTCCTACACAAAGGTTGTAGCACAGGATTTAGGCCTCATCAGTTTTGTCTTTGAGTCTCCATGAGAGAACACCTTTCCTGTTAAATAACTGAACTTGATTGATTTATGCTTTAATGATTCATGATTTATAACTTGATTATGATTTATTGATTTATTAAAAAAAAAAAAAAAAACTTTTTCCCTTTTCATTATGTTTTATTTTTCTATTTTCTGTAAAGCTGCTTCGCACCAATATCTTGTTTAAAGCACTTGCATTGAATTGAATAATAGTGCAGAAACATTGCTGGTGAATGAATAATCTCCTTGGTCAGGGTTTTGTCTCCTTGCTTATTTTGAGGTCACATTTATTCTTTTAATTTCATTAGAAAATTTTTGGGAGAGTTAAATGCTCCTGGCTCAGGTCCTATTTGACTGATTTTGAGTTGAGATGTGAATATTGACAGTTCTACACATGTGAAACTAAAGTTTAGTGTTCTGCAAGGCTCTGTTTTAGGCCCACTATTGTTTTCTGTATTAAGGACAGTAAAACTATAAGCATCGACCAACCTTGATATCTATTAAATATTTTTTTTTCTT
Organism: Platyallabes tihoni; assembly: GCA_030068045.1. NCBI lineage: Eukaryota > Metazoa > Chordata > Actinopteri > Siluriformes > Clariidae > Platyallabes > Platyallabes tihoni. The sequence goes on from JAQQZS010000036.1 coordinate 31,747,299, forward strand.
AAAAATTATTAAGCATATTTTTTATTTAGCATTTTAACAAATAGTGGTGGTGGTGGTGGGTTAAAAGACAAAATACACGACTTTCACACAAAATATAATAAATATTTTTTGAAAAGTGTGTTGCAATGAGTTTAAAGTCCAATCCAATTCACAATCCAAAAACAATCAAGTCTCTTTATTTATAAGCAAATTAAAATTAATAATAATACAGTTATTTACTTGTATAGTTGCCTTAGTTTCGCTACAGTCCTGGTCTTAATCCCTCTGTCAGGTCTGGACAATATCTACTGTATGTGTATGGATAATTTTACAAAGAAGCCATTGTACACTCCGGCTCTGAATTACTACAGGCTCTGCATGTGCATGTAGTTAGAAAAAGTGTTCTTTGTAATGTAAAAAGATGCTGGGGCAACTAAACTAGTGTCCTGATAACTTTTTTAAAACATTCACTAGACATGGCTCGGAGATTTACTGTTAAGATATCGCCAACCGAATGGTCTTATACCCTTCCCGTAATGTCTCACTGACGCCTTCATTCAATGCAAAAATCCTAACATTTCTTTTTAACCATGCAATAATTTAACCTTTTAAACATTACATGGTATTGATGTGTCATCCTGTGTAATGTTTGAGACTGATCTCAGATACTCCAGAAGATGTTCCAGAGTGGGAGTGTGTTTGGATGAAACAGGAAAATCGAGATCCAGCCAACACAAATCAAATTTATTAGCCACTATCATGTGCCAGAATTTTACACAGCATTGGAACGATGATATAAAGCATGACGGTCTTTACTATGAATCTCAGGAGGTGTTTCTTCATTTTCCAAAATTAATTCAACACCATGTTTGTCATAATTATATTCATGGCACCATTTAGAAGTCTATTTTCTAAACGGTTTAACTCGATGTGTCTCTTAAACGTGTCCGGTATACAGGAGATTTGATTTCAGCCTGGGTTTTGAATGTGTGTGTGTGTGCGCGTGTTCGTATGGAGGATTCATTGGCTTGCTTTCATACACAGTGATTACTTAATTATGGAAGTTCCGCGATCAGAAATAAAACTCCTGTGCGGTGATTGTTCTTATTCTCTGTGAGCGTATGACACCGTTCATGAACAAACCCGTCTAAAATGAGAGAATCTAATAAACAAAACAAAAAAAAGAGCATGTACGCAGAGAAGGAGGACGTCTATACCTCTGGAGGAGTGTTAAATCTGTTGCCTTGTTGTTTCTGGCTTTCTACTCACTCTGAAGATGTATTTGTTTTTATATCTTTAGTGTGAGCTGAGCTTGGCTCAAATTTGAGACCGTTTGCAAAGAGTTCAATTGTTTCAAACACTTTATATGTTTGTCTGGTTGTGTGTGCGTGTGTGTGTGTGTGTGTGTGTTAGGAGCTGTCAGAGCCTGATCTGGAGGAACAGTTGCGTTCTGCGGGCAGTGTGGATGAGCTGATGAAGCTACTCTACCCCAGTTACTGGAACATCCTAAAGTGCCACTCGAAACATACCATCAGTCCTCGTTTCTCTCACCGAGACCCAGACACGCGATCGGAGGAGTTCTCCTTCGCCGCCGCCGCCACGCACTTCAACCTCGAAATGTTTAAAAGTAAGCTTCTCCTTACATAACAGATTTTTCGTTTTGACTCTGAGAGCCTTCTGCAAAGTTAACCCTTTCTTATACCACACCAAAGAGACTGTCAGTTTTATTATGAAAGGCATTCAAATTAAACTGGGACTTTCGAATGTTCAGAATAATAACACAAGTACTGAGCGTAAAAACTCCTTTTATTTCTCCATGATCAGACTGCCTGCTTCACTTCACATCTGAAACGCTGGCTTCCCAGGAACTCCTTTAATGGCAAAAATGTGGAAATGGCTTGGCACTTGACACTGAAGACTCCTTCTCTCAGGATTCTTACAGAATCTTATGTGACCGTTTCAGTGTTTCTCCAAATACATAGTATCTCATATTTAGTAACAGTGTGTGTTAAGAGAGTGATGTACTGTATGTTGTGCGATATATAGAAATGATAAAATAGAATACAATCTGCTTTCCAAATGGACTCAAGCACTATAAAATACATTCATGATTTGAGAATTTGAAGAAAATGTTGTTAATTTCTGTAATATTCTTGAATCTAATGCTTTTCCTCTTCCTGTCTGGTCTTCTTCTCTTCATGCAACAGGTATTGAGGCGGAGTGGAGAAAGACCCTGTGCATGCCGCGCGAGGTGTGTTTAGAGGTGGGGAAAGAGTTTGGGGCACCCACCAACACCTTCTTTAAACCACCATGCGTGTCTGTCTACAGATGTGGAGGCTGCTGCAACAGCGAGGAGCTCCAGTGCATGAACATCACCACCTCCTTCGTCAGCAAAACCGTGAGTCTCAGTGTGATAATTATACAGTACATTCTACAGGAAGAGCATCCATGTTTAATGGTTTACGCTGTCATGTTAACCTTCTTCTCCGCTTTGAGTCACCAAACATTAATTAATAAATAAACTATAATATTTAATATTATAATTTTCTTTCTTGTTTTATTGATTATCTACAAGATGTCTTCGAGATGTTTTTAATAACAGTCAGTCTCCGGGTGTTTTATAAAAAATCTAAGGGCTTATATAGAAGCCTTGCTGGTGTGCTTTAACGGGGACGTGTCACACACACCCGTTTTGCGGCCGCCACTAGGACCCAGAAGTAGGACGGTCGCAAAACAGGAAGCATAAAAGGAGACAAGATGGCGCTTCACATCACTCTGT
>JAQQZS010000036.1:31804291-31818981 GCA_030068045.1 Platyallabes tihoni
TATTTCAGTACATCACAGAAACAACTGAAACAAAGATCTAAAAGCAGTTTAGCAGCAAACTTTGTGAAAACTAATATGTGTGTCATTCTCAAAACTTTTGGCCACGACTGTACTCTGCACCTGTATACACAGTACGTAATGTCTGCGAGCTGAAGGTAGGGTGGATACAGACATAATACAGTACAGCGACAGATGCAACGCTGCAAGGGTTTTAGTTTAGGAGGGGGTGAAGGGGACGTGTAGAAAGGTAATGTTCAGGAAGGAAGTTAAATTACACCTAAAACAAAATAGCCCACGGGGCCAAATTCTGCTTCTGCACCCCCACCCCCACCCCCCTTGTCAGTCTCTCAATTTTATACCCAGCTTGTTTGTGCTTTCCAATGTTTATTGCAATGCCAAGTGCTCGACCTCTATTTCTGCCCTTGTCAAAAGACATCACAGTCTCGTATGAATGTTCCGCCATCTCCCACCTCACTCTGGGCTTTCTCAAAACACCAGCGCTGACCAGGTGTCCTTGGGGCCCGTTCAGCTTGAGAAAACAGTTCATGGCAGATTGCCTATCAAAATAAATGCGGTCACTAAGCAAACACTATCATTTTCTCCATATGGTCTGTCACTCACCTGCAGAATGAGAAACTGGATTTACACTATGGAAATCAACTCTCTGTTATTTTATATTAATGACTCTGTGATGATAAATGTTATTACAGTGAAAAAACTTTTTTGTAGATTTTTCCAATTTTGAACAAACAAGAGCACTGTCGTAGGATTTTGTGTAAATCAATGCTAACCATACTGATGAATACTTTATCCTGAAACACATGTTTTGAGTACAGAAATAACTGTGCCTCATTTACTTTTATTGTACTTTTATTTGTTGGTTACTGCCATTTCTTTGTTGATGTTTGGTGCACTGATGTTTACAACCAGGAAACATAAGTATTAATGGTCAGGTATACAGTTTCATAACATTTTCTCGCTATGCTCCGAGACTAAGCTAGGCTTGTTAGTTATAATTACAGGTGCACAGATGAGAAGGTAAACAGACCTGAACAGACACATGGATTAAAGCTCCGCCACACCTTTAGGTCTTTAGGTAGAGATTGTCTCTTCCATGTACTGAATGCATGCCATCCCTCAGAGACCAGACATATTGTACTCTATGCTGTTATTAAACGGCATATAATTTCTATGTAATGACCTTTTCCTAATGACTGCGTCTTAACCATGCACCTGCAATAATTAAGCTAAGGATCTGCTTCCATAATACATTGAATGAAGCTGAGGATACTCTGCTCCCTGTTCATTATTTATTTATTGATTTTCACTCTCATGCAATCTAACTTTTTTTTTTCCAGGTGTGGTCATGGCTGGATTCTTTCTTCCTGTGCTGTTGCTTCTCCCCCTGGTGATCTCGGTCCCCTCCCCTTCCAGGTCACCACCTACCAAATACTGCCGCAGGTGCTGTGATCACCTGGACCCACCTCTCGTCAACTCGCCTCGTCCCGTGGCCTATCAGACGCCAGAAGTTCGTACGTTCATCAACATGACCATTCTCAAAGGTGAGGCTGAAACTGCATCGAAAATTGGAATGAATATGTACATGGCAGCGTGGCGGTATAGTGATTAGTACTTTGCCCTCGTACCTCCAAGGTCAAGGGTTCGATTCCTTCCTCGGGTCTGTTTGCATGGAGTTTGCGTGTTGTTTTGAGGGCATAGTGTTAGCACTAGGACAAAAAGGGGTGTTCAAGTGAAAACAGGACGTTTGATTGCACAGAATAACAAAACACAATTATGGATAGTGAATTAACTCTTTTTCTTTATATAATCCCCTGCTACACTAATGAACTTATTCCTGCCTGGCCTGCCAGGAACTCCCTTAATATGGAAATAGGTTGGAGAGAGTTAAGGACTGATCCAAGCCACCTTTTCTGGGATTGCGATGGACGTAGAGCCTTCCTTAAAAACGTTTGCACTATTCAAGTGTCCTACTGGGGCTAAATGTCTCATCACCGTCCTGTCCTTGAAGACTTCTGTAAAAGGTTTTACATCTTCAAAATCATCACAAGTCCCAGTTTTACTCGAATGCCCCTCAAAGTTAAAACTTTTGCATAGCCCATTTCCACTTCAAATTTATATCCAAATATCAAAACAGATGTAGCACTAAATAGATACAGATGTGGATATTGACGCAGTGTTACTAATTGTTTAAGCTATTAATGGCTACCTTTTTCCGCACATGAACAAACTCTTCGGCTTGATTCTTTAACCCGTCACCCATTTACGCATACAAACTCACCCTCTTTTTTATCTCGCTTACTAAGTCACTCATCCACTCCCATTCTAGCTCTCTCCTGACCTCAGTGCCTTATTGCCGCACTCCCTTCATCCCTCTCTCCCTCCCTCCCTCTTCTGCTCTGCGCATGTGTCTACTTGAATCTCAGCTCATCCAGGCAGCATATGTTTCTGTGGTCAGAGAGGAACAGAACTCCTATATCATATCTAACCCAGGGAAGACCCTACATACCGTACTAGCTACACCCACTAACATGCTTACTATCCCCCACTCTATTTCTCTCTCTCCCTCTCTCAATGTCTTTCTCATGCACTCACTGCTTATCCTCTGCCTGACTCAATGTCTAACAGGCAGAAATTCGACCCTCCTATCCAGTTCTGGAAAATGCTGCACTGGTTTTAACCTCAGCCCCGGGCATGCCGACCACAGCTCTCAGCTCTCTTCTGCTTTGTTAATCAGAAAAAAAACGAGCCGACTCAGTCCATCCCGAAAGGCGATAGAAGGATCTAGAGGCGTACAAACCTGGCAGGAAACTTGCCTATGTGGCAGTAACCTACAAGCGGCAACATGTGTGTCGTGTTTGTCTGTGTTCTGAGATTATAGCCCTGAGAACACTCAGCTAAAAAGCTCAGTAAAAGCTGCGGATTCACCGAAACAGCCATGGAAGGAAACGGTAATCATGTGGGGTTAGACGATGTGCAGATCACCACCTCGTTAAAATAGTGCTTGTGAACTACAGGATCCTTTTATACTAAACAATACACACTACATTTATCTTCTCACATCAGGATAGTTAATATGTTGTGGCAACTAGAAATGGTGTGTTAATCATGATATTTTACTAGCAGGGATCCAAATGCATAATGTGAACCATGTGATGTTTGGAGTCTGTCACTCACTCATTCATTTAATTACCTCGCCCTCTGGCATCTTTACTTCCTTTCTCAGTAGCTCCACTCCTCATTCATTCCCATACTGACTCTCTACCTCCCCCCGCCCAAAAAAAACACTTCAATTTTCCATGCCTACACACCTTTATCCATTAATTTATTCCTATCTCACAGGAGATAAAGGCGATCGAGGTGAGAGAGGAACTCCAGGGAAGGCAGGAGCGGAAGGTCCTCCAGGTTCCAGAGGTGTCATCGGCCCTAAAGGCAGCAAAGGCCAAGCCGGAGCACCAGGAGACCCCTGCAAGACACAGCACTCATCCTTCTCGGTGGGCCGCAGGAAGGCCCTCCACAGCGACGACTATTACCAGGCGCTGCTCTTCGACACCGTCTTCGTCAACCTCGACGAACACTTCAACATGTTTAAAGGCAAGTTCTACTGCTATGTGCCCGGTATTTACTTCTTTAACATCAACATCCACACGTGGAACTTCAAGGAGACTTACCTGCACCTGATGCAGAACGAACGCGAGCAAGTGATCCTGTATGCGCAACCCAGTGACCGGTCCATCATGCAAAGCCAGAGCGTTATGCTTACTCTTGAGCTTAACGATGAAGTCTGGGTGCGCCTCTTCAAGCGCGAGCGTGAGAACGCCATTTACAGCGATGACGTTGACGTCTACATTACCTTTAATGGCTACCTGGTGGCTCCTGCCGCGTAAAAAATGCCGCTGTAAGGATGGTTTCCCAATACTGAGAGTGGGAATTATGGATTAAGACTTCTCTCAGGGAAACGTGTGCCAATGGAGTTCTCTGAAGAGGAAGGAAACTGCTACTTTAATAATAACAATGTATTAGGTGCATTTAGCTGACAGATGATTTACATATTGGTGCTAAAAATAGCTGACTAACTAACGACTTACTTTGGTACCTTTGGTACATATTGGCCCTTTATTTTGCTGCGTTACGTCTGATTGATTTGGCTGCAGAGCAGCTTCATTAACTTATCAGTGGGCAAAGGTGTGCAGAATATTATACAAGTCTTCTCAGAAGCTTTTTCTAAGCACAGAATTGTTCATTGTTCATCATTCAGGAAACCAGGTCACTTGTACTGTATTTGTCCTTCCAAAAAAAAAAAATCCATCACTTCCTGAAAGGGGGTTGACTGGAAAATACTCCAGACTTACATAAGCACTCGGCCTGGCTCATCGTCTTTACTTTTTACAGTGTCTCTGGAACCAGGCTGGTCTGCATAAGATGTTATGTTTGTTGAGGTCTTTGCTTATACCAGCTGGACAGGCTTTTTCAATGCCATTAATACCAATACAGAGTGACAGGAGTGAAGGTGCAGCAGCAGCAATACCTGTGCAGGAACCCAAAACCCAATCCATCCTGCTAACTGGCAAAAAAGCAGTCAAATTTTGGCAGTCATAACATAATCATCCTGTCTTTTTTTCTTCTTCTTTAAATGCATGAATAAGGCATAAGCTAGTTGGCATATGGTACATGATAAATCCATTATGAAGTGATACGGTTAGATGAACTATGTAAATTTTATTCCCATTCAGTTTACTGTTGCTGTAATGACCTACACCTGGATTTTAGATATATATTCATTGGTTTAATGATCAGCTGCCTATAATAGTAGTATAAGCAGTCGGCTGGCTATTTATCAATAAGAATAACAATTGTTTTTGTCCTTTGGTGCATTTTAGTAGATGTTTGATTTGGGTGCCAAATAGTAATAATTTAAAGGGTACATTAATTAAATTGATTGTTTTTAGTTAGATGTTGTGACCTAAACAGTGTACAATCAATGAGACAAATATGGTTATCTGCATCAAATCAGTAATATTGGTGCAATTTTGTGGTTAAAGTGGTTTAAACAAAGTGGTTAAAATATCCTTGTATTATCAGGTTTTATTTGTCACTTCTCTTGCTGCACCTATATCAGATTAGAGAGTTATGTGATTGCATTAGACAGCATTTGAAGCAAGCATTTGGGCAAGAAGAAGAAAACTTGGCTGATGACCAACCAAATTAGCATTACAGATTTGATGCACTTCTAAACTACGCTTGCCCCTGTACAAAAGCCTGAAAGCTTTTATACTTGCCTTGTTTGTTAAGATAATGCACACGGAGGGATTAATTCTGAACATGATTTAGCACTTAAGTATGACAAAAAGGAGGCTTAATGGCCAAATGTCCCTAAAGAACAGCCAACTGGCGATGAATTTTAAACAACTTGGCACAGTAAATGTGCTTTTCTGACTCATATATAGATACACCCCATTACTCATAATTGCATTGTGTGAAGCCCACACTGTCACATAGTGGACTGCTAGGATGGGACGACATGAAGGAACTAAGGGTCAGTAGAACATTGTGGAAATAAACAGAGTGGCGTAAAAGTGTCTAAACTGAACTGTCTTAATACAGTGCTGTTGATGTTGATTGGAGCTGAAAGAAAAAGAGGCCACTCATCTGTCTCTGGAAGGAAACCCAGCTGCGTTAGAGCTGCTGTGTTTATAGACACCAGGAACAGGAAACCAGACCAACTATCTGTAATAACAACCAGGGAACAAGTCAGTAAGAGAGAGTAATGAAGGATGGGGGGAGAGTGGGTGGTTACTTGCTCAAAATAAACCACATATCACTTGTTTTCTTTCTTCCTTTCTTTTTTTCCATCTTTCCTTCTTTGTTTCTTTCCATCTTTCTTTCTTTCTATTAGACGATGTGATAAAGCAGCCTGTTGTCAAAATCAGTATTAGTTACCAACACAGCCAAGAACTCTTGGTAGAGGCCAAAGCAATGTGTAGATTGGACTTATTTTTGCTGTTAAATACATTTTTTTACCATCTAAAATGGCTTGTTCTGGACAGAGAAAACCACTTTTGGCTGAGACAGAGTTAATTCAACACTGATGTTATTACTGTATAAACAATTAAATAGAAGGCTATAAGCAGGTCACGGGTAGACAGCGTCTACATAAAACTCCAACCATTTGGATCTTGTTAAATTTTCCACACTGTATAAATGTGGTTTTAATGTCACTGAGGGGGTTTAGTGCTAGCTGAGTTGGATCAGTTTTCCTGCATGTATGTGTGCGAGTCTGGTTTGTTTGGTCTTGATTTCCAGGTCGTTTTTTGAGACGTAACCTCAAATTCAGGCCTTTGACTATAACTGGCGGTAGTAAGTTACTGACAGAAACACTACCGACTTCCTGTGTTTGTCTCGGGCACTACCATCTGACTTATTTTTACTTGGTTCACTGTGTTCCTCGAACATATACAGTATCTATGCAATTTTCAGTTGATCCTACCACCAAAAAACCTGAACAATAGCAAGGAATCAGAGTGAGGATAATAATCGCTGGAGTCAGTGGAACACAAGAAAATAAAAATTACTAGATCCAACAATCAAAAACTCAGACTCGGTGTAAGGCTAGTACAATGGTACCTCGGAATATGAACCTTACAGACTTCGCCTTAAAAACTTAAAAACGCCGTATAAAGCGTTTTCTGTATACGATTGACCAAGCTGAGCTGAACTGAACTTACGCCAGCTAAGTTGCATGTATGTCCGTAGGGCCGTTCAAAATGTGTTTGCGTCAGTGGAAAGACAAGGAAAGTGAGTTTACATATCTTTTGTGTTGTATTTTTTTGTGTGAATGATTTAGTGAAGATGTAGCACCAAGAATGTTAGCAAGGACAATAGCAAGAAGAAAATGGAGCCACTTTTAGTTTTGCTTACAGTACATGGCACCCGGTGCCAAGAGGAATCATAAATTAAGGTAAAGTGAGGTTTAATGTCTATTTGTTTCATATTAGGTTAAATTTACATGTCTTTGCTCAATGTTTTGGATGTGTTTATATGCGAAAATATGATAATAGTGTTGAAAATTGGTAATGGTAATGTTTTTGCTTTAATAAAACGAATTATCTGCATTTACATTAATTCCTAATGCGTTTCACAGTACGAAATTTTGCCTTTAGTACTCGTCTCCGGAACAGATTAAATTCGTATGCCAAGGTACCACTGTATTAGCCTGCATAAAGCAGGAAAGACAGTTTATGAGATGTACAGGTCATTTTGCCATTAAAAAACCTTGAAAAAAAAACACAAGTATTGACTGGAGTTAGGATGTCACAAGAAAGTTAATCTAATGAGACATTTTATGTGATCCTCATTCTGAGTAAGGCATGTATTGTCTAGAAATGGTGTATTATGAAACAAAAATAATACAGTGAAAAACATGCCTCACTTTGAGGCTAGTATATTCTGTAGTTAGCATATTAGCATATAACAAAATTCATTTTGAGGTGACTTTGTTATCAAAATTAGCTGTAGTATTAGCTGTAGTTAGCATAGCGAAAGAAATTGCTATTAAAACTTACCTAGTACAAAGCTAATTTTATTTGAAGTTAGCATATCACAAGCTGGAGCAAATAGGGTTTTCAGGTGATTTTGCCATTTGGTTTAGAAATATGGTCAGCATTGGCTGGACTTAACGTATTTTTTTTTTTTTTTTTTTAGATTTTTATCTGATCCTACTGTATTACCTTAAAAACTGATCTCAAGAGAAATTGGACAAGAAATCCGATTTATGAGATTTTCAGTTGATACAGTCATAAAAGATATATCTATATAAAGTAATAATACTATTAAAACATGTCTCAAATGGATTTTTGTTTGCTAGCACATTGTAAGAACGCTCATTTATGAGAATTTCAGTTGATCCTATCAGTAAAACAAACTAGCTCAAAGGAGACTTGGTGCCGGAGTTCTCAGATAACATGACATTTGGCCATTTGGAATATTTTCATGAGATCCTGCAATCAAAAACCTGACCCAAAGCAAGGCTAGATTTTATTTTATTTTTTTTTTTAATTCATAGACATTACCAGAAAATCCATTCTCAGGTTGCAGTAGTATCAAACTCATGCCTTAGCAATTAGCATATTAGAAGAGATTTTTAGAGGGTTTGTGTCATTGAAAAACTGACTAAGTTTAGTATTGTCTGTAGGTGGTGTAGTACGAGATAAGGCTAGCTGTTAACTGCGGGGAAAGCTTATATCGACTCGCACAGTCACACTACCACACTAACATTAAAGTAAGCTGTCACTTCCAAATAGAGCTTAGCAAACATGGTTCATATACTTCAGTCTTCCCAGTTTATTGCTCAACCAAAATCTGCTCAGTTCTACATTTAATCCAGATGTTACTGGGGACTTTCAGATGTCTGGAATTAAACTGGGCAAAGGTCAAAAACCATACTTGGAGCACTTACCACAAAAACGCATAAAGAATATCATATTTCTGACCCCATGTTTTAGCTTTTCTTTAAAAGTTTATTATTATTATTTTTATTGGAGTAATATTTTTTTTTACGATTTTCTATCAGGATTTGAAAGAGTTATAGAAGCTTGCTTATCTCTCTGAGCCTTTCCATACTGCACTTCACACGTGAGCCAATTACATTTGTCAGCGGTTGAAATTTCATCATGTTTGCAATTTATAGTTTTTTTGTTTTTTTTTTGTTTGTTTATTGGCTCAAGCTGGGACTTAAATACCTGGTGTTCTCCAGGCGTTTCTAAAGCCGGGGCTGAACATTGGTGCTGTATAATAAAGGTGCTAAATTGTAGGTTTACTGGCAAAAATGCACTTTCTGTATACATGAATATAAATATTGCTTGTATTATGTAAATACATTTTATGTACCAAATATTACCATTAAATTCTGCAGCAAAGCTCCTCTTGGTCTCCTCCTGTGGTTTTTCCTTGGCTAGTATGAAATAACATCCTGTCGACTCGTATTTATTAGCACATCCATCTGTGCCTTCTTATTGTCTTGCTATAAAAACATACTCTGGTAGGCTGTGTACCCTCTGTGTCCTCCAAACATTGCTCAGGCTTCATTTTATCCTTGCTATAAACGTGTGCAGCCTGGGAAAGAGTGAGTGAGAGACACTCCATCCTGCTCACTAATGAAGGCAGAACAAGAATAAACCTCAGACTCAAGAGTGCACACTACAGACATTGCTTCTCTTTCTATGTACTCACACTCCAGTTCCCATCATGTTTCTTGCCCTTCTGTTTTGTTCCTTTAGCTTTCTTATCTCGTCTCCAATTTCCTCACCTTACTTTGTCTCCTTTAATTAGTCAGTTTCTCATCTTATACTGTAAGCTCTACTACTCTTCTGTTATTATTCTGCACTCCTTCGACCTTCCCTTCATCTGTAATAGTAGTGCTCTACTTTATAATTAATCTGCAACAAAGTTAAAAGTTTAGAGTATACATGAGAGAAAGAGAGAGAGGGCCAAAAAATGTATACACACTCCAACATTGTCTATCTATTATCTATCATGTTTCCTCTAAAGATGTCATTGGTTGCATCATTTGATGCTTAATCGCTGGTCAATTCTCCAATCTTATGGGTCAAAGTAGTTGATCAATCTTCTCAAACATTACCTTGGATGTTCTTGCACTTGCCGTTTTCATGGTAATGGCAAATTCATATTGACTCTTTTAGCAGACGCTCCTCATAATCTACTTTAAAACAGTTTTATTCTTAACATTTATGGTTTATGTAGACATTGTCAACATTTTAATTTTTTTTATGATGGAAACACTTAACTATGCAAGGAGTCACCAGTGTCCACAGCTTTTCCACCACAAGAATTTTGTAGAGATTTTGTACTTTCTAGTTTCTCAATAACATAAAAATGTGCATTTTTACCTTGTTAAATTTAAGAATTATTTAAATCAAGCAAGGCTGGTGAGGACTAGGTGTTTATAGCTGCTATAACGTATGTGCTAACCGGTACTATATTGAATTGTGGACTTTCAACAAACTGTAAATGGATCCTAAAAAAAGTATGATGTAATTGATAAACTTAGTTTAATCTAAAAACACTTCAGATAGTGGTGTTTTTGGAACATTGGTTTTGTGGAATCAGTAACTTAGGTTGTGATTTTTTTTTTCTAAATAACTGTATATTTTATATTTCTTACTATTTCAAATAATTAATTGAAATTGAAATGAAAATATGTAGCTATGGGAATGTCGAACAGTCCAGTCAAACCACATGTGCTTAATTGCCATGTACTTTTGTGTACATTTAAACTATTTTCCACACTTGCTTCTTTTTTCCCCTCATCTGTAATTAATCTTCTGTCCTCTCCCCTGGAATGAGTCTGTACCTCATCTCCTCTCCTTTCTCTCACCATCCCCTGTAATTAACCTACACTTCATCTCCTCTTCTCCCCTTCCCCTCCTCTGTAACTAATCTGCTGATCTTCTTCTGTCTTCCTCTCATCTGTATTTATTCTGCACATTCTCTCCTCTGCTCTCATCTGTCCCTGTGTAATTAATCTGCACATCCTCTTCTTTCCTCCCTTCACCAACCCTTCTCTTTCCATCTTCTTTATCTTTATCCTGTCTCAGCCTTTATTCATTGCACACACACACTTTTTTTTTTCTTTTGGCAATATTGTTCCTATCCAGCTGCCAGCAAAGTCTTGGCTTTGTTTTAGCCTCTTTATGAACTGCTGTTACACTATCAGATATGCTGGAAGAATGTAATATCAGTCTCTACCTCCACCCTAGCAGAGATAGTCTATCATGACACATACAAAGATGAACAGGAATTATGCTGCAGTTATCTGATTTGACTAGCTTCGGCTGCAGGTCTAAAGCGAGAACGCCTAAATCAGCGATTGGAGATCCGATGTCCTGTGAAATTTTATATCCAGGCCTAATTTAACATGGCTACCTTTAATATGGAGTTGCGTATATCAGACTTCATCAGATATGATCTGATTGGAAATAACCTGCTATCATGGAGCTGCCTGAAAAAGATTTAAATTTTTTCCCATATATTGAATAACAAGTCCACGGCGTTCCACCATAAAACATCAGATGCAACTTCCAGAAGTCACCAACACATTTTTTTACTTTCATCAATAAATCCTGAATCTTAAAATATACCCATCTATAACCTTAGTAAACGTATTTGTTTGCCTGCATTGGCATAATGGAAGATGATTGGCTCTTATATTTTATGATGCCACCATATATTTCATATGCCATCATACAATATCATATACATATTATTCCTAGCTGATTTTCAATAACATAATAACAATAATAGTCACTTTCCAAAAGGATTTCTTTAAAAGACTGATGGCTTAATATTTTTCAGTCTCTGTGCTTCCAAATAATCATTTCAGTTTAGTCAAAAAAATTATTTTGTGACTGAGTAATGTATGGTAGTAATGGGCGGGGCTTATTTCTTGGCCAGAAAACGGAAATCTGAAAAAGAGAACCTATCCTATTCTGTTTTGTTTTCCTAAAATATCATAATATTGCAAATCTCATCTGCATATTTAAAATTGTTTATTTAAACATACTGTAGGATGTTCAGAAACATTTCGATCTTTACATAATGCATATTTAAAAATGGTTTTAAAGAGGTCTAAGAGTGTGCTAAAGTAAACCGAGTAAAGACTGCTTGTTTTCCGCACAAACCAGATGATAAATGTGTTGAATTTGCAAAAATCCTTTCACACACATGCAATGCAGACCGAGCTCTCTCATTACTCGGCTCATCAGCAAGCATGGTTTTGTTGTTAAAGTGATCAAAGGACCACGAGAAAGAAGTCTGAGAAAGACAACTTTTCCTAATATATCCTTGCTTTTTAATGCTTTAAGCTAAAATTAAAACATTGTAGTCTGAAGGTTGGATAAAGAATGAATAGAGACAACAACAAAAAAAAAAAAAATTGAGACAAAAAAAAAAAAAAAAAAAAAACACACATTACAGGATCTAGTTCTGGGGTAATTAACATCAAGGAAATAGCCTTAATGTCCCCGGGTAATCCATAGTGACTTGGGATTTGACAAGGGAAAGCTTCAAGATAGACAAAAGCCAGAGCAACCTTTTAACGAGTTCAAATGTTATTTAAAAAAACCCTGTAAAAACAAAGAATGTGAAACGAAGACAGGAAAAGGTTGGATGCTTTTCAGTACACAAACCAGATGCTCTTGGTGTACTGGTATATAATCCGAAGATGTTTTGACTCGTTAAAAAAAAAGAACAGTGGATGTTATTTCCAAACTGCATAGCAAAGATTTTGTGGTCAATACACTGTGGTGAAGCTCCACCCATAGCTGACCTTAGGAGAGGCAAAAGATTTGCTCCGCAAACACGAACAATCCAGTCCTGTGCAGAGAAAGCCAAGTCGTGCCCTCTAGGGAGTGTCTTTACTTATTTACTACAAAGTCGGATAGCAAAAGACTGGATTTATTCCCTGGCAAGCGTTCGAGCACAAATTAGCCCAGAAGACAGAACCAGGACTCTTTTATTTCTCTGTCGCTACGATTTAACATCTTTGGTGTCTGTACAGGGATTTAACACTAGAAAGGTCATAAATTACTCACACCTCCAGTGCATTAAAGCTTATATTTTACATAAATCTATTCAAACTGGGATCTTAATTCCAAGAAGTGAGCATCGTTTGTGATGTGAAGATTCTTCTAGATATTGTATAGAATACATTTGTATAACAAGTTAATACAAGAAGCATCAAACCTGGACTTTTAAATGAAAATGTTAATGCAACTGATTGACATTTACAGAAGACTTCAAGCACAGTACAGTAATGAGGGTTTTAGTGAGAACATTTTGAAGAAGGTTGTACTGCATGTCCATGAATGACGATCCCAGCCGAGCCATCAGTGAGCAGAATGCCTGATCATCAAAGAGAACTTTTCAGCAACTTGCAGAAGAGACGTATCTCTCTGTGGGAACTGTACACACAATCATCCATGAAACACCATTTGCACATTACAACAACTTGGCTGAGAGTTACTGCAGCATCCCCCCCAACAGTCCTGACCTCGTTCTAAACAATTTCCACATGTTTTGGCCATTAAAGGAGTTCCTGGGAGGCCAAGTGTTTTAGACGTGAAGCAGACAGTCTAATCACGGATCTGGTGAACTGAGAAAATGTTCTACCTTGATGGTATCCAAGCACAAGTAAAACTCTACTATAAGTGCATCTAGAGATTATATAGAGAAATAAAGGTGAATAACTCTCTCACTCATCTTCTATACCGCTTTATCCTGTACTCGGGTTCGCGGGGACCTGGAGCCTATCCCAGGAAGCTTAGGGCACGAGGCAGTGTACACCCTGGACAGGTGGCACTCCATCGCACTGTACACACATACACACACTCATTCACCCACTATGGGAAATTTGGGAACGCCAATTAGCCTAACCTGCATATCTTTGGAATGTGGAAGAAAACCGGAGTACCCGGAGGAAACCCACAAAGCACGGGGAGAGCATGCAAACTCCATGCACACAGGGCCGGAAATCGAACCTGGACCCTGGAGCTGCAAGGCGACCTACTGTGCTAACCACTACACCACCGTGCCGCCAGGTGATGGCTTGATTGCTTGCTAATCAGTTACATAGACTTGCTACCTGCCAGATTGTGGTGTTGGACCCTGTAGATGTTACTCCCCATCTTAACATCTCATAACCTCCGAACCATCTTAAGTATTATAATGTTTGTGGATAAACATAAACAAGCGTACACTTTATAAGCAATTTTGTTACATTTTGTTGAAAATGTGAACAAAAATAACTGTCAGAATTTTTTTAATTAAACGTTTAACCCCCACAGGAGTCCGGCTTAGACATCCATCAATCCATCCTTTCATTGTTAAACGCTTACTTGAAGTGGAGTTGCAGGGTTACTGTAGCTGTTCCAACTGGGAACCCCAAACTTCACTGTCCCTGCCCACTTCAGCCAACTTTGACTAGGGGATCCCGAAGCGTTTCCAGGCCAGTGTGGACATATAATCTCTCCACCTAGTCCTCGGTGTGCCCCACGGTTTTCTCTCTAGATTTATAAGCCAAGAACACAGGCGGCATGGGTCCTTTCCACACAAAATCTCTCAGGATGAGAAGCTCAGTCATCCATATCTCTAAAGTCTAAGAAAACCCAATTCAGCCACTTATACTGTATACACCGTCTTGCCCTTTCGGTCATGACCCAAAGCTTATGCCTATAGGTGAGGGTAGGAACAAAGATCAACCGGTAGATTGAGTGCTTTGTCATTTGGCTCCACTCTCTGTTCATCACAACGGTGCCGTAAAACGAATGCAACATCGCCATCAATTCTCCAATACTCTGGCCAACCTCATACTCCAATGTCCCCTCACTCGTAAACAAGACCCCGAGATACTGGAACTCCTTTATTTTGGGGCGGCTTAGCATTACTCAAAACTCATAAAACAGCAAATACAAATACAAATACAATAGCGGCAAAATGTAATCGACATTAACTCAAGCTCACTTTGGAGAATGCGTGTTAAGCAGAAGTGTGGATAACAGAAGTGTGGAAGATCGTATAATAGTATACAGTGGTGTGAAAAACTATTTGCCCCCCTCCTGATTTTTTATTCTTTTGCATGTTTGTCACACAAAATGTTT
>JAQQZS010000036.1:31819081-31832312 GCA_030068045.1 Platyallabes tihoni
ACATTTTGTGTGACAAACATGCAAAAGAATAAAAAATCAGGAGGGGGGCAAATAGTTTTTCACACCACTGTATATTGTATATATCACGATCTTCGTGATATAATCAGTGCATGGCGAAGACATTGTTTATTCCAAATTCTGACACAGAATTCAAGGTTGATTTTATTGTGCTATAAATCTTTAGAAAGAACACACAAGTCAGAGCAATGACAGGGTTTTAAAATTAATTTATTATAATTTCTTTGTCATAGAATTCATTATTTTTCTGTTCAGGTTAACATAGAGCCATTCATATACAGAACAAAAAGTCTTTCTTATAATTCATAAATGTACACTCTTTCATCTTTACCCACAGAGGAGAAAAAAGTGTCTCATAAATTTCTGCGTTCTTGTGTAAATACATCAGGTTTTTTTGTTTGTTTTTGTTACTTTTTTTATTCTCTCACTCTGCTGGGAAAGATATTTTAGTGAAGTGGTTTGAACCCTGAATGCGACACAAATGCAGAAATGTGAGCACGAAAGGAGGAAAAAAAGGAGATGCCAAGCCACTGAAAAACACACAATCACACAGAGTAGGTTTTTTTTCCTTAACCACATCCTCTCATGGAAAAATAATAAGAATGAAGGGGAAAACAAAGAAGAAAAAAAAATAATGAGACTGCGCAGTGTTTAGCTTTGTTTCTAGGATTCGTCACAGAAAAGAGAGAAAAAGCTCCCAGGGAGAATATTGTGTTAATCTGGCAACCCGGGTCTGCTCGTATGAAAATTTTTTACAGGCGCTGAGGGTTTGTATCAGATTCTACGGGTCAGTAGGGGTCACTGTGCGTCATCACCCACTTCGGGATGATCCACTGAGACAGTGGGACCGATGACTGAGCAGATTCAGCTGAGGTGTGCACTCATGCCCTCTAGTGGCTACGATGGGGCATCAATTGAGATCCACCCTGAGGACACGGTCATGATTCGAGGCTTATCAAAAATCGCATAGTATAACATAACACAAGATAAGCATTAATGGCAAAACTGACCTCAGTGCTCAAGTTCAAGATAAGAAGTACTGGGGAAAAAAAATGTACACAGAAAGCCATTTTCCGAAAAATAAAAAGACAAGCTGCCGCAAGTGTAAAATCACTGAATAGATTACAGAAATGTACTGAATAAAAATTAATTACAAATAAAAAAAAATAGCATTTTTTCCCACTGATAACCGCATCAGATACACATTTAAACCTGATGATTCATAGCAAAAAAAAAAAAGGGGGGGGGGGGGGGGGTGGGAGAACAGATGCAAGTTAGTGAAATCCACAGAGGCCACCTGTCATTATAATTCCTTCAGTCCTGCTCCAAGAAAAATAGCTGTAATCACAAGAAAACTTTCTTAATTCCACGACTAAACACGGTGCCAAGGATTGAAAAATCTTCCCGTAGACTATTTTTCTCTTGATTATCCAGAAAAATTCCACCCAAGCAAATCATGTTCTCATAAATACAGTTATCTGGAAAGTGATATTTGATCTCGACATAACAGGACTGGGAGGAGGCAGATGTCCTCTTTGGACTTTTATAGTAAGTGAGTGGTTTGATAATATACATTATACACATTATACACAGCACATGATTAGACCTGCATCCTCGAACACTGACCTGTCTAATGGCGGTTCAATGGAGAGAAGTCAAGTATGAAAGAGTGTGGTGAGTCACACAGGTTAAGCAAACACACACACACACACACACAATCTACATTGTGCATCATGACTGAGCTAAGAATGACTTCTGACTTTGCAGTGCACGTCCATGTGTGTGTGTGTGTGTGTGTGTATGCGTGTGTGTGCACGCGTGTCCATCTGTCGCTTAGTGCAAAATCACCAGTAGGACTTTTGATCTATTCTGACACAACATATGGGACGGACACACACACACACACACACACATTCTCTCTGTCCCTCTATTTTTCTATGTTTTCTATCCTTACCTCTGCTTTGTGTTATAAAATGATATGATTGGCTGCTATTTTTAGGCAGGATCCGAATGCTTTCATATCCTAAAACAGAAAGGGAGGGGGGGGGGAGCAAAAAGCAGCAACATATGGACAGGCAGAAATCCCTGATAGATGGGTTAAAAAAATTCACAGGTAAATAATAAAAAAATACATCAAATAAAATAAAAGACAAGTGCATGTCAGATATGTTTCAGTAAAAATATCAGTTCAAAATGTCGATTTTATGTACATCAACAGAATGAACAAGCTGGACAAACTGTTTTAAAACCAAAAAAAAAAAAAAGATAAAGATACCTCTCCGCTTCATAACCATCTCTCTCCCGCTCTCCTCCAAAATGTAAAATGATTTTCCCTTTTAATTTCCATTCATTAAAAAAAAAAAACCTTTGGAATAACTCGCTTAAATAAAATAAAAATGTACAGCTCGTGAATCGTTACAACTGACAACGAATAGCGAAAGAACCCGCACGCGACAACACGAGGACGTTCTGTTGCTGAGACAGAAAAAGAGAAAGAGAGATGGATATTTATATATAAGCTATAGAGAGAGAGATCCCTAGTGCAACTCCCATAGAAGTGAATTTCTAGATTGATTAGTAAGAACAGCCTCAGGATTGGGGCAGCAGCCAAAATTCACCTCACGTTCAAACAAACAAAGAAAAAGAAAGAAAAAAAAAAAGGAAGCCTTCCGAGACCTGGTTCTGGTTCACAAGACTGCATAAGATGTATAATTTCGAATAAAACGTGGCACTTTAATGATGTAAAGAGAAATAATCTGCACCTCTCAGGAACCATCCACTCTCGAGTGGCCCAGATAGATTTCCTCTAACGCCGCCGGCTTTTCCAGCTCTTTGTTTTTCCACCGAACACTTTTATCCCTCGCTCAGAATGGACGGCAAAAAGAATCAAAGCAATTTGAGCTCATTTGTGCTCACCTATTATGAGATGTCAGATAATTGAATCGTTTAGAAGGCCATTAAAATGGATGCCGTGTTTTGATTCGTGGCCTTTGAGAAGCACTTTTCATTACACAGCTCGCCGTTCCATCTCCCCTTTTTTCTCTACCTCCGTCTCTCCCTATAGGCACGTTTTGTTTTGAAAAAAGATTTCAACACCGAAACCGTTTCAGCAACTCAGGAACCAGGGGAACACTTCTATCCCAGCAATATTTTTCAGGGATACAAGCACTCTGGGAATATTTTCGCCACCTGAACCATCATAGTATGGTAGAAACTTTGGCCATGTTTTTAAAACAGGAACCTTCACAGGAGTTCAGGAATTTGGGAAGCTTATCTACTGTATGCCAGGAAGCTTTTTTTGAGATATCATAACTTGTCATTTGTCAAATATCGAGGACACAATATTTTCTCCCAACTACATTGTCTATGTATCCTTGGATGATCCGCAAATGAGGACCACCAGAAGATAAAGCCCTTATAATTGATTTTTCCATTAACAGTGTGGCCCAAAGTTTTTAATTTTTCTTAAATAAGCACAATTTTCCAATGCAAAGGATTTTGTCTATATTACATTTACGGCATTTGTGAGACGACTCTCATTACACATATGGGCCCATATATGGCAAGGGCCCACCACCTGGCAACTTTGTGGTACTTGAACCCGGGACCTTCTGATCAATAGTCCATCACCTTAACCACTGAGCTACTCCTGCCTCATTAGAATAAATAGCAGCTTATCATTTTATCAAAAAACTGCAAAGCCCTCAAAAGGAAAGACGTTTTTGATGAGCATGCTTATGTAAAGTAAGTCTGGGTGCTAGTTCTTATTTAAAAAATTATAACCTTCGTAATTAGTCCCTTCTTTGAACAAATTCTGACCAATCGGACCAATAATTTTGGGTTTAAATCAGCTTTAAAATGGTGTAGTTAAAACAGACTTCTGAGTACAATTACAGAACCCCATGACTTCTTAAGCATATAAAAATGTTGCTCTATTTAATTTTTTTTTTCGGGAACTAAAAATGCACTTTCCTACTCCAAGACTACACTACAACCTGAAAATATCAAGGCTTTTCTACCCTCCCCTTCTCTTCTCTTAAAGCATTGAGCATCATATTTATGATTCCAGTTGGCTCTGGAATTTTATGTTACGCTGACGACCAAGACTTCCTGCAGCACCATTCACACGCTCATTCGCTCTCTCTCACTTTAACAGAACGCCGGGTCAAGTCGAGCACATTCTGATTTTGCCAAATGACTGACTGTGTTAAAAACACTGGGTCTTAAATTTTAATTTGAACATACCTGTCAGGCAGGAAATTGCCTTGCGTTTCTTGAAGGCTGAATGGTTACTTCCATGGAAACCACGAATGTCAAAAGACTGCTGTAAAAATTCCAACATGTTAGAAAAAGAAATGCCCTAAATAGGCTCCATCTTATTGAAACATGGAGGCATGGTCTTTAAGCAGCCAAAAAAACTAATCAAAAACCAAGGAAGCAAACTATATTAATTAAACCTGAGAATCAAGTAACAAGCTTAAGAACATCAGGTCCATCATAGTATATTTTATTGTATTACTGGAGTAAGACTCAGACCCAGGTTTGCTTGCAAGCTAGGATGATCAATTGCACAAAATGTTGAAACTGTACCACATAAAAAAACATTCCTCCCCCCACATTACAAGCCAGCTAACTGGTAATATGTTCACCGGCAAGCTAGCCAACATTAAATATGATGACAATAACGTCAATAGAATTTAGATCATAATTTGTTCGTGTTGCATTTTGCCTTTTGTTAACGCAGGTAGACGGCGAAAATTAGGACGTTCTTAAGATTGTCCCGAGTTTGTGAAAAGTCCACGGGGACTTCATTCTTTCTGAATGACGCGCAGCCCAAATAGCATGAAAGAATTTTGCACTTTAGCGGTGACTCGCTTGGCTGACGTGTCACCAAGCAAGTGCATTCCCAGCTGCCCGTGTGCATCTGTAACGCGTGATAGGCTCCAGGATCCCGGTTGTAAACACAGCACTGCTGCATTGCAGATGTGACAGGGCACAACGCAGCTTTGTCCTGAACAAGGCAGCTTAGAGGGCGATGCTATTAAAGCGCTTCCTCTTAATCCTCTTGCTGTTCTGGCTCAGAGCTCAGAGCAAGTGCACACTTGGAGGAATGAGAAACTGCGTCAGCAACGTGGAGAGAGCACAGATGACAGCAGAACACAGGCATCTAGAACATCCTCCGCCAGATTTTTCGGTCAGTTATTGAGAGAACAGGTTTGCAAACACTCATGCTAAACTCTCCTCATCTCTGAGTCACTCGGGTCTATTTCACATCACGTACAGATTTAAGGCAACCAGACTGAATTCGATCTGATTGCGGGTTTCAGACAAACCGTGTACTTCTGAAGCCATGGTTTTCACAACGGGAACGGCATTTTTTATTTCATTTGTTACACTGGTAGGAATCATAATCTGTCATTACAAATGCTATTATATTTATATTTGACTTCCTGTCGACAAAAAGGATTTTTACCTAAGAGGCTTTAACCTAAATAGGTGACGAACCCATTTTAAAGGGCACCTATTATTCAAAATTAACACTGTTGTCATTTTAGACATCCAGATGGGTCTCCAGACCCATTTTGGGTGTGTGTGTGTGTGTGAATGTGTGCGCGTGTGAATTTCTTTTTTCTGTTTTTGTATTCTCTTGGGTTTAAACAATCTGCTGGAGTTTCCCCCTAATGTGACCTCATTCAGCATGTTGCTCAGCTCTTCTGTTCTCCGGGGATTGCGGCTAGGCATTGAGGCTAAACTATGCATTCAGTGGGGGAGTGAAATTAATATAAAAATATTATCTGAAGGCTTTTTCAGCTGGAGCATTAACAAACAGGCTTTGGGGGAGGTTTGGGACCTGTGTTAACTTATTGGAGAAATAGTAAAATATGGGCCCTTTAAAGTGTAAAAAAAAAAAAAAAAAAAAAATGGATTCCAGAGTAACCTACACCATGTACCACCATTTAAAAAAAATCTAATGTTAGAAACGTTTCCTCCTTGTCACACTCAGCCACGTTCCAACTACTTGTGTGAACATGGTAGGAAGTTGATCAAAACTGGAAACTCAATAGAAACCGGTAAGGAAGTAGTATTGTCTCCTTTGACATGGAGATGCCATGTTTCTTTGGAGGACTGGTGAGGAAGTGATCGAAGCAAGACGCAGGAAGAACTTGATAAGGATGTAGTAACGACGACTTTGACCAGTTAACAGTGTAACCAACACCTCTTAGGGACTTCACTGACATTCTGCAAGCATGGGCTGGATGGAAAAGACTGGATGCTTGAGTTGTCACTGCATTGTTGCTACTGTACATCAATGGTGCTCTCACAATCACAGGCTTGTGCTATGACAAGAATGTGGCCAGAAAGTAGTATGCACTTGATAAATGCACATTTATCCATTTTGACCCTGTTTTTCACGGTGGTCTTCAACATTTTAGGATGCAATGAGAATTTAATGGTCTTAGTTATAGTGTGACAGGACAAAATTTTGGTGTGTGTCATATTTATCAGCAAATTGCACCTGCATAGAACATAAGCTATATAGAATAGGATTTGGATTTGAAAGCATACATTGGGATTTATTCCTCCTTCAAAGATGTACAATCTATCCCACAGAGTTGGATCAAAGTTTCATTCAGGTATGTAAAAGTAGCTATGTTGGTGTGAATGGTGCTCACTGTGCAGGCAGGACGGTATGTTACTATGGAAATGGGTTGACATGTCGGTTTGAGGAGAATGCCCATCAAACCCTCATCGTCGTCTGTTGTGAAGATAGAAGATTGCACAACCCCTACACTTAAGCAGCTTGAGTGGGGGAAAAAATCCCACTGTCATGAAGGTTACTTTTGGCAGTCAGGAAGAGCTTGAAAACCAGAAAGGAAAAGAAATACAGGAAGGGAATGTGTGTGTGTTTTAGATGCTAAGACAAAGAAGGATGGAGTGGGGAACAGAAAACACTGCTAGAACCATGGTTATTTAGTTAAAAGCAAAGGAGAAAAAATGTACGAGTTCCTCCCTTTGCTTCTCTTTCTCCCTTCATTTGGCACTCATGAGTGGTTTTGCTGCAGTATATAGCTCGGCCTCTCTGCCTCTGTCTCTGTCTTTCATACGCACACACACACACACACACACGAACACGCACAGGGGAAGTGGACGCCCCATGCTGAGGACTTTGTGACCTCATTTGAATGCTGGGATTTTGCTGATCTCGCTCTCTTCCTCACCCCAGCCTCTCTCCCCCACCCTTCCAATCCCGATTGGTTTATTACCCCACTATTCACACTCACACAATGACACAACACACAGAGCTGCTCGAAATAAGATAACATGAGATATAATTCAGGTGTGGCTGGATAGATAAGTTTTCACTGGCTTTTCATGTTAAAAAAAAAAAAAAAAAGCTTTAAAAAAGCTTTTTGAATTTTGCTCCCATAAGCTTGGTTCCGTCGAAAGGTACTTTTCATGATTTATATGAAAGTCATGTCATATAAGAACTGCTGTCCTGTAGGTTTTGTTTTTATTAATAAAACTTGAAAACACATTTCCATTAGGAATTTCTTCAATTTGGCAAACTCTGTGCATATTTCCTTTCATTTGGCTACCCTGACCATTCTATCTCCTGTAGCACCTAGGAATTGATCACAGGTTGTTAAAAATTAAACATCATGTTAATTTGGAGTGGACTTTGTAAAGGTTCTTGTCTTATTCCCATCTCAGGCGGTCCTGCTTTTTGCCCATTTTGGCAAAAGAAATTAAGAAAAATTTTGTAAGAAATACATATGGATAATGAGTAATTGTACTACTTTCCCAAAACATTATCATTAGATTTCCCCCCAAATTTCTCATTCTGAGAAAGAATGATGTGACAAAGGGTTTGTTGATATAACTGGTTTCTATTATCTACACTACCAAACATTTCAAAATGCACAATGTGCCTTTAAACAGTCTGGGAGAGAAGGATAGAAAAGGAGGAGGAACTATTCTCTTCGCATCTGTGGCCTGCTCTTCAATTGAATTGGTCTCCTGCTGTGCTGACCATTACCACCATTTATAAATGTATTCTGTCCCACTTAGGCAGGGGAACAGACAGACCTACTCCTGCCCTCTTATCCTTTTCTATCAACCTTTTACTCCTTGTACCAACTCTTTTCTATCTAAAAGATAGAATCGTTCTATCCTTTCTGCATGCATGAGCAACACTGTCCCCAACATATGAGCCGTTTTTCTTTCTCCATAACTGAACCTCAGAGTGCACTTCATGCCAATGGGCCAAGAGTGCAAAAGTACATTGCCACACTGGCTTTAGAAATCAGACTTGAGTCTGGACAGAAAGTGCTGCATTAACTAAACCCACTTTTTTTTTTTTTTTCACACATTTAGAAAATATTAAAATTTTCCACTTTCTCTCTGACTGCCAGAATCAGCCTAGTGTGATTTTTCAAAAAGAGTCAAATATAAATGATAAATCTGCATGGTTTTAATTTTTCAAAACTTTAAGCAAAACATGATAGGAGTGCACAAGGAACCATGAAGGCCAATCGCATGAATGCACACACACTCTTTCTCTTTATCTCTCACACACAAGGGTCAGAGTGTGATAAGCTCACCACTGATGGAGTGCTCTGACACCAGCTCTTGATGGGTTCTGCATATCCACTGAGCAAAGAGCAATAGAAACAAACAAAAAAAATCACTTATGTTCAATCCATTGCCATGGCTGTTCCCAACCTTCTCCGCCAGGGTGGTGGTAAATAACCTTTGGGGTTTGTTCCAATGACTAAGAAAGGGGAATAGGATGTAAGCAAGGTTTAATTCCCTTCCACCCCTGATAACTTCCACTGGACCCTATTTTTCTTGATTATTCAGATGAACTACATCTAAACCCCACACTGTCTCCTCCTTACCCCCCACTCAGTGCAGGCCGCTTGACATAAGGGTTCTCCAGCAGGTATCGAAAGTCCTCATAATTGTCTAACATGTACTTGGGGGCATACATGTGCTCTTTAGGGTCCGTGGGCGGGTATTCCTGCACAGACCCATCAAACCAACCCCCAGTCCGGATCAGCTCACGAATGTAGTTAAGGTCCCGCTTGTCCTCGTAGTCACCCCAGCGGGGGAAGTCACCATTCTGGGCAGATATGAGTTTGAAGTGGATGCCCTCAGGTGTGAAGCACCAGGAGCAGTGCCACCCAGCAAAGTGGAACGGGCTTCCAACTGACCACTGCACCAAGATGTGTCCTGTGTCTTTTTCATATTTGCGAAAATTAGGCATCGTGTAGTACTCTCTCCGGCGCAAGCGGATGCCGTCATTTTCATAGACCTCTTTCAGCATCCCCACTGTGCATCCTGAAACCACTTCAAGAGAGCCGAGCTGCTTCCAGAAAAAGCCATAGAGTGATTTGCGCATGTGGATGGCGAATGGCTCAGTCCAGCCATCAAACAACTTGAGAAAAAGAATGCCCTCACGGGCTGGGATCTCATCAGCATCATTGATGAGAAAAACATCATCAGGCCGCAAACCCAGTACTCGACCCATGCCGTTCCGTGTGAGGAAAGTGCGCAGGTAGTCGTCAGCAATCCAGCCATCCTGTCGGCCACCTTCAGGAAAGTGGTCCAGGAACACATAAAGGATCTTATGACGTACATAGTCGTAAGTGCCATTGAGCAGCAGATTCAGAAAGCTCAACGGGCGCCTCTCTCCATATGCTGTGAAGTTGGATTCGCATACCAGGAAGATGTCAACAGCATCAACCAGCTCATGGAAACGAGCATGGAGTAGGTCAAACTCATGGTTGATGTTAATGGCATTGATGACACGTCGTGGCTTCTCACGAGGGGTCAGTCTGTCTTTCGTGGGCAGATTTGAGTGGTACACCATTGTAGGCACTCCACAGTAAGGACCATGCCAGCCAGAACGACATACGCACTTTACGAGACGCTTGCCGCGTTTGGGCTTCAATTGGCTGGGACTGGAGTCATCCACTAATTTTGCATGAGTGTTGGAGTCCTCTGCAACTTGCAAGATGTTCCTATGAAAGACCCCAGCCACTGTAGGCTTACCTTTACCTGCCCCAGAATCATCTCTCGATGGCACAATCTCTGTCCCCTGCCGGAAACACAGAGCGCCAGCTTTGGTGCGGACAAAGTAGGGTGTGTTGTCCTCCTGGAGGGTTAAGTGTCTCTTGTGCAAGTCACCCAGAAACATGAGGGGATCTGGAGTTGAAGCATGCTGGGGTTCCTGCTTCTTCACTACCACACTGGGAGCATTCGATCGAACATGCTCCATTCCCTGGCGAACTGCACTACTGGGTTTCCACACGATCATCTTATCATCTTCCTTCTGCTCTTGTTCCACAAAGACAAAAGAAAAGTAACGATATGGTCAAGCTTTGACACACAGGCATAATTAGCATTTACATAGGTACAAATCACATTTATTACATTTATGGCTGAAACTACAGCGACACCTGGACTCAAATAGTCCTTTGACCTCAGCCCTACTCAACAGCTTGGAGATACATTGTAAAGCAAACTGTACCCCAGGCCCTGTTACCTGTCATCACTTATTAATGTTTTTTTTAGCTGAATGAGCAAATGTCTAAAGCTACATTTCAAGATCTAATAGAAATATTTGGCAGAAAGAGGAAGGTTGTAATAGCAGCAAAGGGATGACCATTTATTCGGATATCTTCTATACCGCTTATCCTGTACAGGATTGCGGGGAGCCTGGAGCCTATCCCAGGAGTTTTTGGGTACAAGGCAGGGTACACCCTGGACAGGGTGCCTATTAATCTCAGCACATGCACACACATACGGGCACATTTGGGAACACCAAGTAGCCTAATCTGCATGGCTTTGAACTTGGCTTTTGCATATCAAAAGAGACAATTTTGTTTACCTCAGTGTCTGGA
This sequence comes from Platyallabes tihoni, assembly GCA_030068045.1. Lineage (NCBI taxonomy): Eukaryota > Metazoa > Chordata > Actinopteri > Siluriformes > Clariidae > Platyallabes > Platyallabes tihoni. The sequence continues at coordinate 31,830,007 of JAQQZS010000036.1, forward strand.
TCGTTTTGTTGCGGTTCCTCCGGTCTCACCCAAGGCTGTGGTGCTCTGGGCTCTCCAGGCATGTTCAAATCCAATAAGTCATCCATGCCTCCGGTTCCTTCCTGGACCCGATGCCTGGTCTCTGATCTAAGGACTGGTGGAGGTCCCTCTTCTGGAGAAGCACTGGACAGTGGGGTGGCTTTCTCTTTCCAGAAAAATCCAGTCACCATGATAAAGGACTTGATGTTTGGGTATGGAGCTGTAAGTTCCCGTAGCAAAGACACGTAATGCAGTGCCTTGTAATAGTGCAGGAAAGAAATGACACACAGCCCCACTGTGCAAAGCAAAAACACTCTATGGCGTCGCATTTTCATCCTAGAAATATAGTTACAAAAAAGAAAAAAAGAAAAACTTTATTAGTAAATATTGATTATTTTGAAGTCATTGATTTTTGAGACTCCAAAACGAACCTTCCTCACATCTTTATATAGCACATGTATGTTATTCAGCTTCAATACAAATTGAGCAAAGCATATATAGATGATACAAGAGCTGTCTTGGAATGAAGGTCAGGTTAGGACCCTCTCCTATCATTTAAGGTTATCTAACTTGCTCCTAGCCTTTCATTCATCTTTATGTTCCATATTGATCGCAGTCCACCTTAAACAGGAAAACCAGACAGAAGCAGAGACACCCAATCTGGTTAAAATAGCATCTGATACACAGCCTGAATATCAAATTGCTCTGGCCTAGAGCCTATGGCCATCCATTTTGCAGCTAAATCTAGAGAGGTCACATTTTTCATAGCAGGATCTGTCGCAAGAGGATAAAAGAATTATGAAAAGAGAGGCAAGACTGTCCAGGAAAAAAATTATTTGACGCAATCCGACAATGACAATAAAGCTGCTGTGACTCTGATGTGACCCTTGTCAAAGAGGCTTCTGGCTAATCTTCAACTGTACAAGCTGTGTGCATGAATAGAGAAAGACAGAGAGGACAAAAAAGTAAAAGAGAAAGAGAGAATGTGTTTGGCTTTATTACTATCCTGTGGCCCTGATTTCCTGTTTCTCTGTCTTTTTATTTCTTCTCTATTCCCAACTGCCGATTCTTCTTGCCCTCTCCCTCTTTTTTTGGTTTACTTCTGCTTCATTCCTCATACAGAGTAGCAGCAGGGAAGGTGCTTAAGTGCTTGGACAGAGTGTGACAGGACGAATGAATAAACATTACTGTATACATGAAAAAGGCTTCTTCTGCCCGTAACCTTATGGATCCTGCGCACTCTGTAAGAAAAGCTGCACTTAAATGCACAACTGTTAAAAGCAAAGCTATAGTAGTACAATAGGGTTTAAGTAATTGCGAAATTAATGAAGTTATAAACCTCACAAGTGATGGCAGTAATGAGATCATTTTTAAAGAAATGATGACACTGCCTTTTTGAGAAGCGAGTTTTTAGAGTCAATAAACGCTAAGGTTCACGCTCCACTCCAGTTTCATTGTCGAACTCTGAGCTGTGCAAAGAATTTGGCATGACCATTTTTCTCATCAGTTTTATTATGTGTTCACAAGACAGCCTAGCAGAGAAAATGCAGCTGGGTTCTTACAAAATCATTACGATGCCTGACATGAGTTATTTAGATAAGTAATATACATCTGCAGTAAGTCCATTACTGCATTACTCCTCTTGTGATTTTTCTTCTTTGGTGTGGAGATGTGATGCAATGTCAAAACGGAATAAGTGGGTTCAGTGAGATACCTACTTAATTATCTAGACACTGAAATGATGCAGCTCAGTTTTTCTTTCAGAAAGCAGAATGCACAGCACATCACATTCTTTTCAAAACGTTGCACATTTTCAAGGTCAACAGCAACCCCGACCAAATCCAATCCTATTTATTTTTTAATATCGACAGATATAATGACAGTCCCACACATCTGATTTCCAAATTTCACACTCATTCACACACTACGGGCAATTTGGAAACACCAATTAGCCTAATCTGCATGTGCTTGGATTGTGGGAGAAAAACCACCAAGCATGGGAAGAACAAGCAAACTCCACGCACACACACCAGAGGCGGGAATCGAACCCTCAACTCTGGAGGTGCTGCAGCGGTAGGGGTGGGCGATATACCGGTATACGCGGTTAACCGGTAGAAATTTGTCAACCGGTAGAGATTTTGGTCTATCGTCTTAACCGCGGTTGAGATCATGTGACGTTGCACGTTACGTAACCACGCAATACACATTCATTTCTGTGGGAAGCCAAACACATCTAAAGTGGGACGAAACCGTGGCACCCGATTGAGCCGGCGTGGGCAGACCAAATA
>JAQQZS010000036.1:31844162-31854743 GCA_030068045.1 Platyallabes tihoni
GGGTGTAAGTGCAACGGGACGGTAGTCATTGAGACAGGACACGGTAGACTTCTTGGGCACGGGGACGATGGTGGTGCTCCCACATTAATCACGGCTCTACAGCCAATCAGGGGCGACTGTGAGCTTACGCAAGCGGAAGGAGCGTATAGCGTCGAGTGTTACGCGGCCCCCAACGGTGCGTGAGCAAGCAATTTGAAAAGATCACGCGGTTCAGAGGAAACACGTGATAGTTTTCAGCCCTCCCGACTGAGTGGTAGTAGTAGTCTTAATGTGGGAGCTCCCTAGTGACGGGGAGGAATTGGACACGACTAAATTAGGGAGCATTTGGCGCTCCTTCTCATACAGTACTTCAGCCTCCACATCAAAGTTCCTGAAAGCAAAGGTGGTCAATGTGCTCCTGGATTGGCCAGCCTAGTCACCTGACATGAACATTATTGAGCATGTCTGGGATAAGATGAAGGAGGAAGCATTGAAGATGAAACCAAAGAATCTTGATGAACTGTGGCAGTCCTGCAAAAATGCTTTCTTTGCCATTCCAGATGACTTTATAAATAAGTTATTTGAGTCATTGCCGAGATGTAGTTTCTGTCCTAATTAAATAATTAAAAATCACAGAATGATAAGACTTTATTTTGGTAAAATAAGCGTAATCTAGAGGCCTTTGCCTTTCATATAAGCCACTTTTGATTCCAAATGATCAACTAAAAGTCGTTATTATTTGTTGTTCCTACAACTTGGATAGGCGACAAGACTTTTGGCAGAGTGTGTAGAAAGACTTATGTTTACGCCAAGTTGTACTTCTTTCGTTGTCAGCCAAATACTGTACACTCCCTGTTTGGTAATCGGAGAGTGCATCCAAAAAGTAGATCGGGTAAAGATTAAGTTGTGTCTTAAAATGACTCCAGCGCATTAAAATGCACCTGTACCAGTTCAGCGCTGTTATTTCTGCTATGACAAATATGACCTAATCCCAGTAAAAATATTCAGTATAGCTTTTCTAATTAATATCTTTTGGCACTGGTGTTTGTTTACATTGAGCAAGTAGCCTATTAGTAGCTTATAATAAAGTAGATTATTAAATCCAGCACATACGTGCTCCTAACTTCACTTCTACACAACATTTTGAATTTATTTATGGCACAGGTTTAACCTCAGGCAGATATCCAAATACTGGAAAAGGTTCAATAAATTCTGTCAAGCCAGTTTTGCATGATGCTTAGACAAAATTTGACTGCAAGACATCCAGCCAGACAGAAAACCTTCAAAAACTAATTTCGGGTCCTTCAAAATATGAAATGTAAAGATTCTGAAAGTTAGTGAGTTCTGACCAATGTACAGAAAAAAAAAACTTCTGTTTATATAGATAAATAATACCTGTGGTCCTAGATTTAAATTTTGGAAAGTGAAAATAATAATTATAATTATTATAATAACACACACACACACACACACACACACGCACGCACTACCTTCAAAGCCAGCTTGTTCCCTTTCTCTGATCAAGAAACAAATTCTGCCACAAAAAATTTAAATAACATGAAAATGAAGACTGATTATAGCTTCCTTGCAAATGGAGCACAGTGGTCGTGTGTTTTTTTAATTATTATTTTTTTTTTATCATAGACACATGCCTAATCTAGACGCTGGACAACAGATCAGTGCATTAGTAATGATCCTGGCGTGTTCACTCAGCGTCCCTACTGCAGCTGAGCCTGGTGCTTAGGACGAGCCAGACTGTGAAGAGCACCAGATAGAGAAAGCCGTTAACGCAGGGAGAGAATAAGATGTCTGAATGTGTAGGAGCTGTCAAGATTTATTACGGTTTTATTGATTTAATGATTTGGGCGAACCAAGTGACCTGACGAAAGAGTAGGAGGGGAGAGCGCTGTGCAGAGATGCCACGGTTATCAAGAAAAGGCGGTGTGCAAAGACACACACACACACACACAGTAATATATTTATCCATCTTGTACAAACCTGGTTTCCCCTCCCCCAACCACACACACACACAATTTCCCTTCTTTTTTCGTCACAGGCGAACTAGCCTAGCAAAGGCAGTAATGCTAACTATGAGAGCTGAGGTAAAGTAGACTAACCAGCTGACCAAACAAACCTTTTGAGACAAGAAATGTTTAATGTTTACCTCATGTATAACGTAACACATAATTAAAACAGATATTTTTCCCCTCTGGAATCTTAGCAGTATTTTTTTATTTGAGAAAGTATCTTGCTAAGAAGCTAATCGAGTGAAACTAATAAAAGCTGAGGTGCTAATAAATTGTGCTAACACAAGCTGTTAAAATCACTGGTGTTTTGTTGTCTTCTAGTTGGAATTTTCTTAGTTCTGTTTGTTTTTTTTTTGTTTGTTTTTTTTTCCCTTCTGGATCTTTCTCTGCTAACAAAAGCAAAGGTGCTAATGGAGTAAGAGGGCTGATTAAACGAAAGCCGAGGCGCTAACAAAGAGAGCTAACAAAAGCTGTAAATTATCGCGTCTTGAAATTTGAGTTCTTGGGTTTCACCATCCTCCTCCGCTAACAAAGGCTAAAGTGCTAATTGAGTCCAAATGCTGACTTACTGTGAAGAAAGTTGAGGAGGTAACAAAAAGAGCTAACAAATGTCATTGGTTTTGTGTTGTCTTGAAATTGGAGATGCTAATCAGCCAAAAGTTTCAACAGTTCTGCGGAGCTAAGCAACATGACACACAAAATGAACGGCGTATAATGTCTAGTATACGGTAAGGTGAGTGGAAATTTCAGTTTTTCCCAAGTCTCTTTAAAATTCCATTTAACTGAAATGATTTATTTTGTGCTCATTCCATGTGTATTGCGGAAACCCCAACAGTATCATCATCATCATAATCATCATCAGGTCAAAGCGGTCTCAGCTGGGAGGGCTGTTTGGGACCAGATGTCCTATTTCAGGAACCATTATTCAGCACTACGGTTTTGCTACGAATAAAAAAAGATCACTTTATTCTAGGATCAGATAACTGTTTAGTATTCTGCATGCATACATTTATTTTAAAAAAAAACTGATTAACACATTTTTCATTTGCAGGACCACTGGGAAGACACCCACAGAAAGCCTTAAACAACCATCACTGATGCAGAGAACTCTGAAAACAACCCTCCATACACACACACAGACAGACATACAAAGCCACCCTTGGCGTTCACCTGCGCTGCTAAAATAAGCGCAACCGAATGAGATTGCATTTCTGGTAAAGCCAAGGTTCTCTCACTGTCTAATTCAATTCAAATCACTAGTGCTTTACTGGCACGAATTGTAATGCTCTTCCCGGCTTTATTTCTTTCTCAGTGAAGGCAACACCCACGCGTTCGTCTCCATCTCTACTACATATCTCTTTTTCTGTCTTTCTCATAAACATCTGCCGGGGCAAGACGACAATGGAGTAAAAGCTCGCAGTAGTATTTCAGATGTGCTGAAACAGGTTCGCTGAACTAGCTCAAACATATCTCTTACCTCTCGTCTCAAAACATCTGAGGATTCCCCTCTGCTCCATGTCTCTCTCTCTCTCTCTCTCTCTCCCTCCCTCTTTGGCAGCCTGACACATCTCTGTTCCACTGTTTATGTTTTGCAGAAAGGTGGTATAAGGTCATCAGGGTGAAGCTACTTTCATTTTATGTGAACCTTATCCCCTCCCTCCCACGCTTATTGTACCACACACACTCACTGAACAAAAGAAAAATGCATCGCTTGTAAGCCTCGAATAACAGCAAGAAAAATAAAAATAATTTCCTGCTGTTATTCGAGACTTAAATGCATTTTTAATTTGTTCAGTGAGTGTTTGCGGTACAGTAAGATGCTAACTGTACATATGCTATGTGAAGCCTTCATATCAGCTCTAACCTTCTTGTTGTCAATTACCTAATTCCATATGTGGTATTTTATATTTTTGAACTCTCTCCAGTATTGTTCTGAAATATAGAAAGTAAATCACAAAAACATTGAATAACAAGGTGTATCCAAACTACCGATTACTGTACAATAGTACTGTACAAGATAGATACTACAGATAATAATCTGCACAGGGTAGTTTTATGACAAATTTCCCTACCTAATTAGAATTAAATGATACAAAAAACATCTGTTGTGTGCCGGAAGACAGTATGGTAGGCAGGCCAAAAAAACAAACAAAAAAAAAAAAAACACACAATGAGTGTTCCATCTTTCCAGCAACCATATGACAAAGTGGAAATGTAGCTTTTTTTTTTTTATCACATGCCAATCAGTAGTGAAAAAAATTTGCAGGGGTGGACAGAGGTGTTTCATAATGACGCACAACAGAAAGAAGGCACAATTGTGGATCAGTGTTCTTGACTGCTGGTGGACGGCTTGCATTACAACTCGCATTACAACCACCAAATGCAGCGACGTGTTGAAACAGTGCCATTATAACTCGAGTTAAAATAAGCATTGCATTATTATTCTCGAAATTAAGTGCTTCTTTCCCATGAACAGCACTATGGTGTCAGGTTAACACACCAAAAGCTGGGCTTTCAGATTTTAGGATTAGATGTAGCCTAGCAGCCCTGCGATGGATTGGCACCCTGTCCAGGGTGTACCCTGCCTTGTGCCCGAAAGTCTCCTGGGATAGGCTCCAGGCCCCCCGCGACCCTGATCAAGGATAAAGCGGTATAGAAGGTGAATGAATGAATGTAGCCTAGCAGGAAGCTTAATGTTGGGTGGTTATCGTAATTTTATAATATTTATAATTATGTTGCGATGATGTCCGCCGTCGGGACAATGTTGTTTTCATTAATTCAAAGGTATCTTAAACAACAGTTTTTTAAATGTATTCATTTATTTTTATTTTTGCCATTTTTACTGCTTTCCAATTAAAAATGTTATTTAATTACTATTGTCTGGAATTTTTTGTGGTGGCTGTTGATTTATAAATTTGCATTTACAGCATGTGCCCTGGTGGTCCAGTGGTAAGCACACAGTACTTTGGCTGCAGAGAAGTTCAGACCCCAATCACGCCATCGGTTTGCTCTTTACTGTATATTGCTTTGAAGTAATTTTTGAACCACTGTGTTGTGGCTTTCGTTCAATGTTAATCCAGATTCATGTAGCCAATGTTGTTCCGACGAAGTCATTTAAAGAACTTAAAAAATAAATAAATAAATAAATAAATAAAAAACATTGTCCCAATGTAAATAACGTTGCCAAATCAACATTTTGACAACCAAAAATTCCTTCTTGGATAGGTCAGGTGACTACTGGGAATCATGATCATATCTCTATAATCTTACCCCTGCTCATGGAGGCCCAACTGCCCTGCACATTTTACTGTGTCCTCAGTTCCCAGCACACCTGAGTTAACTTATCAGCAACTTAACAGTCTTTTGTGATTCGACATGGGTGTGATAGAGCAGGGGAAAAAAACAAAATGTGCAGGGTAGATGGTCCTCCAGGACCAGGGAAGAGAACCATTGCTGTAAATCATTTGTTCTTTTATCCATTTTTTGCTTTAAGAAGCATTGAAAAAAAAAAGAATTTCTAGCTAGATGATGTTTCCGTCATGGAGAGAACAGGGAAAAGGGAAGTGGTTTTTGGTTTTGGAGTAACTTTTTTCATTTCTGACTACCTGCAGTGACGGCTTCTTATTCATTATAAAGTTCATGAATTATACACATTTTAACATCGGTTAAATCAGGTCTAATGTAAAGCGTTACAGGGAAGTCAAAAGGATTTGAAAGTGTTCACCCTCGACTGCTCAGATGCATCTTTGGATCATCGCCAGTCTTAATTAAGTGGCTAAAAGTGTCTGCAGAATGAATGACCATAATGTACTTTGAGACAAACGATCACCTATAGCTCAAACTGAAGGATCTCGTGCTCCAGCCACTTAAGACGCCGCACGGTAAGCCTGGGTCAGTGTGGATACTACACTGTAGAGGTAGCTGAGTCTTGGCAGGATATACAGTACCTGTGAACTTGTTACAGTATATGATGTGTTTCTGCTCATCATGGTTGTATCATGGGGTATTTGAGTTACTTGAGTACACTTGATCACAACGGTGTGAAGCGGTACACAGCGAGTATGATTACGGGTGGAGCACCTGCTTCGTAATAATGTTTTTGAGCAAATGCCTAAGCTGCTTTTGTATTTTGACTCACCCAAGTAAAATTATACCGCTAGTACATCTACTAACCTACTCCTTAAGGGAATGTTCTCACCTACTTGTCCATTCAGAGTGAAAGTGAAACTTGTTTGTTTGCCATTTGGAAGTATTCGAATTAGCACCGTGCGGATTGTCATCTGCCTTTGGAGAAGATGTAAAAAAATTTTTAATAAATAATTGAGATGGAAAGTGTGTGTGATTACAGTATGTACCTGTATGTGTTGATGCCCTAATATCAGTTTACATCAAAGATTTAAAGAGAACAACTTTAATACATTCTGTAGCAGATTTACAAGACATGTTCAACATACTGTATGCTGGGACTAGATATAGAGACAGAGAGAGAGAGACAAAGAGACAGAGAGAGAGACAGAGAGAGAGAGAGAGAGAGAGAGAGAGAGAGAGAGAGAGAGAGAGGTGGTTGGAGATAGATTGAAGAGTGAACAAATTATTTGCTAAGTTTATTTAGAATTATTGAGAAAATTAATATTGAATCTGTACATTTATAAAATCAGAACACTAAAAGAATCGCAATACAAATCGCATCGGCACCCTGGTATCATGATATTGTACTGGCTGGTCCCTGGTGATTCGTAACCCGCCCAATAACTAGACAGACAGACAGACAGACAGACAGACAGCACAAACACCAATTAATAACCCAGAGATATATTCAAGAACCGATCCAATCTGAACAACTACATGTTATAATTAATATGATATTTAGCATTTAGCATCCGAGATTCATTCAAATTCTGAGATTATATTTACTTTCATCGACATCCGTTGGTTTTATTTCCATTTAGTTTCCTACATTCGACTGGTAATAGTGCGACTCGGAGGTATTGTGGGTTCATGGTGCCATGTATGTACAGTAGGTAGGTCTTGATATCTCCTTAATAGAACCAGAATAACTAAATACAGCACAATAAATGTGTTCTACAGGGAAGCTACAGTGATGTACCTTTAAAAGTGCAGTAGGTAAATAATTCCTGATAGGTTTTCTAGCTAGCTAGCTAGCTAGAAAGAAAGAAAGAAAGAAAGAAAGAAAAAGGCAGCTATAAACCAGACGAGAAGACAAAAAGAGGAAGGGGGACAGACAGACAGACAGACAGACAGACAGACAGACAGATAGATAGATAAATAGATAGATAGATAGATAGAGAGGGGAGAGAGAGGAGAGAAGAGAGAGGGAGAGAGAGGGGACAGAGAGGGGAGAAGAGAGAGAGAGAGTGGACAGAGAGGTCTCACTATATTTAAGCCAACAGGATGTTTGTGCTCCAAACCAGATGTGTAGTTTCAGTGGTTGGGATTGTAGAAGAGGAACTGGCTCAGCAGCTGATGTTAATCTGGTTACATAAAGCACCTAGAAAGAGTTAATGAAGTTTTATATGAGTAGCGTAACAGGAAGAAGAGATGAGACGAAGAGAACCTGAGATTCAGGACATTGATCATTGGCGTGTTAGCGTCAGCCTCAGTTCGGCTCTGAATCAATCTCGGCACGAGGGATGCGCTTCAAGCTGCCTGATGTTTAAGAATTCAGTGCAAGTCGAGAGAAAGAAATAATCCAGGTGCCGTTTACGTACGAACTCCTCTGCACAAAATGTTCTCTGTTACATAGACACACACACACACAGACACACCACCGCTGGAGCTTGGAGCTCGTGTTATGTGTACAAATCATTGCAGTTCATGTTAACAGCCTGATAAGATCTTGTCTCAATAAAATTACACACAAACAGCGGGCTTGGGCTCTCTCACCCACCCACACACACAGCATAAGCTTTTCCACGCTCCCATACAGAGTTTTTCGAACTTTACAGGAACCCGAGTCACCCTCGGCACCACCTGATACGTTACGCTGTTATTCGTGGGCCGTTATGCACCAGTACTCGATGATAAGGAAATCTGGACTGCTTTTACTGTCAGTCTTCCGTGAATTGGCCTTTAATTATCCTGAAGAAGTCAGAAGGTTTATAAAAACAAGTTGCAGCGAGAGTCTGGATCCGTAGGTGTTTTTCTTTGTATGAAATTGCGTATTTTTCTTTTAATTTCAGAACCAAGATGGCTTCGAGACTAACCACTGAACATCAGATAGAGTCAGACCTCACACCTCCCAACTCACATGAAGGCAGTATGTTTGGATTTATCCCAGTGCAGTCGTTGTGCTAAAAGAGAAAATCATCTCGCCATGGAACAACATCAGTTCTGATCCATTAAGAAATGTTCACCGGTCTTGTACTCAGTGTACACACACGTGCTTTGAGTATTTGCTATAATTTACAGATTTTTGTCTGTAATACCACAGCCATTAATTATTACATTAACATCCTCCATGCTAAAGACACTAACGTGGGGGAAAACCATCGCTCTTCCCCTTTGGCTAGCACTGTCGCTCAGCCATCTTGAGGGAAATTCCAAACTGTCTTAGGCAAAACTGCTGGACAGTGTAGGGAACAAGTAAACAATGAATCATCACTTCACCAGAAGAGGAAAGCAAAATTACCCAGCAGTCCCTGCGCCTCGCTGGAGTGCAAAAAAAATGTTATAAATAAATACAGAACTCGCATGAGATCTGGCATTAATTTCATGCACAGTTAATTATTATCCAGGATGCACGCTCTCATTTATTCTCTTCATTCTCACCGCTCATCCTGTACAGGGTTGAGGGAGGCCTGGAGACTCGAGGCACGAGACACGCCCCGGCCAGTCTGTAACAGGGCATCAGAAATTTGGAAAACAGCACTTGCATGTCTTTGGACTGTGGGAGGAAACTGCAGTACACGGAGGAAAACCACCAAGCACGGGGGGGAAACATGCAAACTCCACTAATACAGACCTGGAAGCAATAAATAAAAAGTAATAAATAACATTACTATTGCTTAATAATAATAATTTCTAATGATACATTTAAGCAATACATATTCTGTTATGAGTTGAACTATATTTTCTTATTTATTCACCGGCCACTTCATTAGGTACCCCTGTTTAAGACTAAATACCTACACTGTAGGTATGGAAGTGCGGTCAAGAAGTTCAAACCAGGGCACCAGAACAGGGTGGGAAGTAAGGTGATTTAAATATCTTTGAATGTGACATGGTTGTCGGTATCAGACTCAAGACTAATATTTAATGAAACGATTCCGGTTAGGATTGTCTTTCTCAACTATTAGCTCCAGTGAAATACGCCTTATCTGATCAACAATAACGGATTAATTAAATATCTGGAAGAACCTTTCTGTTAAAGCAAATTAACACACATTAAGCCTTTCAGTATGCTTTTGAATTGTTTTTCTTAAAACAACAGTTTACTTTGAAATATGGGTAACCATCCTCGATCTCAGGCGTCATAGATCATTAACCGTGAAGGCTTGTCAAAAGCCAGTGTGTGTTCCTTTTTAAAATAAAAGCATGCAGTAACTTATTGCGTAGTCGCCAGCGCTTCGGCTGCCCTGGCCGGACACGCTCGAATGTGTGCCAGAGCCAAACGAGAGCTTATTAATCATTAACATTATTAACAATAACAGGAAAAGAAGTTGTTTGTTCAACAACTGCACTCGACTTCAGTATTACAACGAACACAAGGTAATAATTACAGAGAGCAGTTAATCAGACAATGTTGACAAAAGATTTCATAACCTCAGTAATAATAAAACCAGAATAACTAAAACAGGGCACAATAAATGGGTTCTATGGGGAACTTACCTAAACGTACCTTTAAAGGTGCAGTAGACAAATAATTCCTGTTTTTTTTTTCAGATTAGATCTCAATTCTGTGATTTGAGTCAAATGATTTTCATCCATGTTCACAAAGCTCTACCTCAGGACACTCAACAGTTCACATAGTGTCCATTAAGGATGGGAATCGCCAGGGACTACCCGATACGATATTATTGTGATACCTGTGTGCTGATTCGATTTACTGTACATTACGATACTGTTAGTATCACGGTTTAATAAATATCCCAATAGTTTTAGATTTAGAATGCTGTGCTGTCTGCATTTTCCAAATTGGAAAGGTTTGAATTCCCCACAACTTATAAATTGATTTTTATCTGTGGTTTTGGACCTTCGTCCACGTGCAAACGCAGTTTTGGTCATTGAAAACTTTTGGAAAACTCAGTTCAAAGTGAAAATTTGCCCAAATTTGTTGTGTGCAGATGGGAAAACCGAGATTTTGGCTTGTTATGTCATTGTCTGTGTGCTAGTCTCCTTGATTTGACGTCAGCTTTGTTTATGAGGATATTTTGTGCAATACTGGACTTACATACAGTAAACTAGTGACTGTGTTACTGGATTTATTACATGCGTGAACATGCACATGGGTGATTCCATCTCAAATCAATCAGTGGGTGCCACCACATGATCACAGATTTTGCTGATTTTTTCACCAATTGTTGGTATTGGCATGAAAATAAAAACCCCCAATTTT